>WNWU01000035.1:5165796-5184763 GCA_012654045.1 Ptyas mucosa
TTCCTTTCCTTTCCTTTCCTTTCCTTTCCTTTCCTTTCCTTCTCCTTTCCTTTCCCCCTTCCTTTCCCTTTCCTTCCTACATTTTCCTTTCCTTTCCTTTCCTTTCCTTTCCTTTCCTTTCCTTTCCTTTCCTTTCCTTTCCTTTCCTTTCCTTTCCTTTCCTTTCCTTTCCTTTCCCTGCCATGATTTCTACTCAGAATAAATAATTACAGATGTAACTTCTTTGGGTTTTCTTGTTCTGTCTCCCTTTTTAAAGTACACGTTGGTATTTTTAAGCATTCTACAGCATGGTACTTTTCATGAGAAATCTCAGTTACATTTTATGCTGCCTCTAGCTTAAGCAAACAGCCAGTGTTTTATAATGAATATCAAGCACTTACATTGGCAATTGCAAATTTTTTGCAGAGACTCAGCAAAGCACATAACTGGGCACGAGTAAATAATTGATTTTCCCTCCATAAAGTTATTGTTTGTTTAGATGTCATAATCCGCATAGTAAATTTGATAGCAAATGCTAAATATTTCAAAGCCCTTTTATCAAAGCTACCTAGCACTAGAGACTTTCTCTCTTCCAACACTTATTCTTCATTAGCACTTAATTAGGGTTTGCTTCCCTCCCCCATGCTCAATCCTTAGGCTTAGAGAATTAAAAACTAATGTTTCATAAGAAACAAAGTTGGAGTGGGGAACCTTATTTAATCCTGCAGAGGAAACATTACTTTCCTTGTGCATACTCATTAACTTAATATCCAGGTGTGGTTATACTGATGCATTCAGCTTCAAAAGAAAAAAGCCATATGTCAGATGGGAATAAAGCATCTGGTGCAAATATTTTGGCTTTACAAGCATCCATATTTAGCCATTTTTCTGGAGCTCACCCCTCCAATCTTTCCTTAGCTTGTAAACACCAGTTACATTTGTGACTTAGCAAGGAACATTTATTAGATTAAAGATCTGACTGCTTACTATTGTTTACTTTTATATTCCCGAAATTATTTTCCTTAGGAATGTTGGTGAGATGCCATACTTAAATGTTCTTAGAAAGTACGGATATTTTTAATATTTGGATGTCTGTCTGATTCTAAGTCTCATCATTTTAATTTGATATTTGCCAGGTTTCGGAAGATTAGAGAGAACCCTGAACTGAACTAAAAACTGGGGATCAGTATGAATTATTTCAGGGACAAAAATCTATCTTACCATGATGCATTTCATATTTGTTAGGAATACTTTTTTTTTTACTTTTCTACTCTTACGACATTTTTAAACATTTTAAAGGCCTCTGCTGCAGAAGAAGTACTGCAAGGGTTGGTTTTCTTCGGTTTTTTCTCCCCCAAAGCGCTTTGGAATAAGGAGTCACAGCCACTGAACCTCTGAGATTTTGGTGGTCAATGTTTTGCTTCTGCTACACTTGAAAATCTGCTGAAGTGTTTTAATGTTGTTGTTTTTTTCAAAAAAAGAAGAGAACAAGAAAAGTTTTTTAAAAAGATAGATCCACTTATTTTTTTGTCTTTTCCTTCACTTCATTCTCAGAAAAAACCAAATTTAAGTACAATAACTATCGGTGATTGATTCTTCCATTTTTATTTCACATGAATGACTAAAATTGTGATTAAAATTTCTTTCAAACCAATAAAAATTGGGTGGAATATTCCTAAGTGAATGGTCAAGAGGCTTATGGAAACATCTTGCTTTTCAGTGTCCATCCTCCTCTCCAGCAGCTATAGACTTCATGGCTTCCCACATTTCGCAATCACGAGGGAACTTTTAAAATTGCAAAATGTGGGCAGCCAGGGTAAAGTCAGAGTATGGGACCAATATGTCACAGGAAACAATCTCCACACATCATCCTTAGTGAAGCATGCAAACCAGCATCTGCCTTTCCATCTGAGCCGGATGAGGAGAGCACATCTTTCTCCTCCTGTCTTGGCCACTTTGTACAGAGGCACGATTGAGAGTGTTTTAACACACTGCATCCCTGTTTGGTTTGGTGGCAGCAGAGCCTCCGATAGAAAGTCCATACAGAGAGTGGTGAGGACAGCAGAGAAGATTATAGGAAGCTCGCTTCTTGTCATTCAGGATGCTGCTTATAAGCATTATGTGCTTAGAGCTCAAAGTATTGTTAGAGACCCCACACACCCACTTCATGGTCTGTTTCTATTTCTCCCCTCTGGGAGGAGGTTTCAAAGTATTTCTAGCAGGACTCCCCGATTCTGTAACAGCTTTGTTCCCTAGGCCATCTGTCTGGTAAACTCGCAAGATTCATTTTTCTTGCCATGTACATGTGTACATCCAGACTAAACTGTGTTATTTTCCTGTGCTATGTAGTATATGTGGGTATATGCATATTTATTTATTTTAATTTATTTGTTTGTTTATTTATGTTGTCATGGTTAGGTAAAGGTAAAGGTTCCCTTGCACATGTGTGCTAGTCGTTTCCAGCTCTAGGGGGTGGTGCTCATCTCTGTTTCAAAGCCGAAGAACCAGCGTTGTCTGAAGACATCTCCGTGGTCATGTGGCCGGCATGACTCAACACCAAAAGTGCATGGAATACTGTTACCTTCCCATCAAAGGTGGTCCCTATTTTTCTACTTGCATTTTTTACGTGCTTTCAAACTGCTAGGTTGGCAGAAGCTGGGACAAGTAACGGGCGCTCACCCCGTTACCTGGCACTAGAGATTCAAATCGCTGAACTGTCGACCTTTCAATCGACAAGCTCAGCATCTTAGCCACTGAGCCACCACATCCCTCTGTCATGGATGGTGACCCTTTGAGAGCTGTATGTAATGAAATTTCATTTTAATATATGTAGATTAGTGTACATTCAAAGTGACAATAAAGTTATTCTATTCTATTCTATTCTATTTTATTCTATTCTATTCTGAGTTTCAAAATCACCACCAATTTAAAAAAAATAGTTAAAATAGATTCTTAAATGTCTCAAGAATAAGTACAATAATTCCACTTCTTAATTACTCTAAAGCTAGGAAGATTAATATAAGATTTACTTATATTGAGTAAATCTTACAAGCAATTTTATCTTATTAAGATTAAGATTGTTTGTAAAATGCACTGGGGAGCTTTGAGTTCAGGTGGGATCAGTTTTTTGAGATTTCAAATGCACTGAAGCTGATTTGGAAGACAATTGGTTTGGCTGTCCAAAAATAACACCAAGGGAAAAACAACAGTGGAATATTGATTACAGATCAGTGGAAATATCATATGTGGAGGAAAGCTAAGAAACAAATAAATATTTTATGGGGGAAAATACTGAAGAGAAACTGCAAAGCAAATTTTGACCCATTAATTACCACCAAATTAGAGGCAGGTGTTTTACCTATTTAATAGAATAACAGAGTTGAAAGGAACCTTGGAGGTCTTCTAGTCCAACCCTCTGCTCAGGCAGGAAACCCTATTCCATTTCAGACAAATGGTAGTCCAATCTCTTCTTAAAAATATCCAGTGTGGGAGCACCCACAATTTCTGGAAGCAAGTTGTTCCACTGATTCATTGTTCTAACTGTCAGGAAATTTCTCCTGAGTTCCAAGTTGCTTCTCTCCTTCATTAGTTTCCACCTGTTGCTTCTTGTCCTGCCCTCAGGGGCTTTGGAGAATAGCTTGACTCCCTCTTCTTTGTGACAACCTCTGAGATATTGGACCACTGCTATCATGTCACCCCTTCTAAATATATATTTATCAAGTATTCATTTTACATGTATATTTACTAGTATAATACTTTTTTTATAAAACAAAACAGTTCCGTTTAAGTGTTCCAGAGGTTCCTCCTGTTGTATTACTAGGAATAAAAACATTTCCCCAAACAATGACTTTGCTTGCTGATCCATAACCTAGGAGCTAAAAATTCTCTAACATTTCATGCTCATTAAAATAACCCTACTTCCATATCAGATGAATCCCATGGACTACAAACACACACACATACACACACACACACACACACACACAAGTGTGTGATTCACACATAACAACTAAACCAAACCACACCAAACCAAACCAACTTTTAAACCATCTTGCATACTGAATCATAAGTCTAGTCTGAGCATAACACTAAGCCAGAATGGGTAAGTTCACACATCATGTCTAACCCAAAACAAACACAAAGCACATTATAACTTAGTATAAAGTCTACAGGCAGAAAATGTCACACAGTGGTAAAGGCTCATTCCATATGCTACACTCTGCCTTCCAGTGATTTCACTTGCCAGGCGAAACTTAAACTGGATTAGAAAGACCAACAAAATTTAGCCGAGCAGCTGCTGTGTGTGATATGACAGGTTGTGAAGTTGATTCGTTTACTTGCTACTGAAAGCTTAACTTCAGGAAACTCTTGGGAACGAGCTGAACTCCAACAGATTAAAAACAATTGCATTACATTGTGAAAACTTCTAAATCTTCTGACTGTGGTGGAACATACTCAGGGGTGGGCTCCTCCCGGTTCGGCCCGTTCTCCCGAGCCAGTAGCAGTGACGATATGACATCACCGAACCAGTTTGCCCCCCCGCCCGCGCACCCCACCCTCCCTCATTATTCTTACCTTTTATTTGGCCTCACCCCCAATCTATTGCTGCCTCCTGAGTCCCAGCTGATGGCTAGAGGGAAAAAAACTGTTTAAACTCTTGCTGCGGGGCTTCAAAGGGCCACCTACAGCTGATCAGTGTTAAAAGAAACCAAATGAGTAGACTGGTGCCTGCAAAACTACATGAGTAGACCAGTGCCTGCAGAAATACATGAGTAGATCAGTGCCTGCAAAAAGTAAATGGGTAGATAGGTACAGCTCTGCAAGCAGTTAAAAGCCTGGTAGACCAGTACCTCTGCTAAATTTTAAAGAATTGTCTTATGACCATCAAGCCACGCCTACAAAATAAGCCATGCCCACAGAACTGGCAGTAAAAAAATGTAGAACCCACCCCCTGAACATATTGTAGCAGGCTGATTTCCCAGTTAGGAGTGAGAGCATAAGGGATAACTCAGTCCAGTTATTTTCTGTGAAAGGAAGTGGATATAGACAGATCCTCTCTAATAGTTCTCAGAGTATATGCTTGATGTAAATAACAGAATGCTTAGATTCTGGAAGATTCTGGAAACAATATGGGAACAATAAACAACTGAAGAATCATTAAATGCCAAGGGCAGATCTCTTGTACACAAGCTTTCAAACAAAAACATGACACTATAGAGGAGCCACAGATTTCCCACTCTTTGTTCAAAATGGCAGGATGATCTTAGATGAATATTGTAATATTCAGAAGAATACGATTCTTTCTCACATGTGCACTTATGTGTGCATTAAAGACACTTCTGTCCTTAATTTTATGTGTTGGTCTTTTTAGCAATCCAAAAGCAGGCAGCAAATTTGTTGAAAATTGAGATGTAAAAGTTCTCCAAGCAACTGCGCAGGGTGTCTAGCAAAAGGAGCCAGGCCGAAAGACCCCAAAAGAACCACCAAATGAGGCCTGCGTAGGATTCACAACACACTGATTTAACGAAAATAAAAATCCTGTTTAAAACAACAGATGGAGCTAGCTCTACATCTCTTGAGAGGGAATTTCCCATAGTGCCCTTTACAGAGTGGCTCTGCAAGAAATTAAAAGAGTGACCATCTGCCAGGCTCACCACATGAGGTAGATGGAAACTATCTGGAATATTATTCCTGCTATCTCACAATCTCACACTCCTAGCTGTGATCAGAAGAAAACCCAATGATGTAGGATGAGATCTACCACAGCAACTAAGTTCTCCTCAAATTTGAAATTGACCCAGGAAAACCAACATTTTAATGTTCATATTATGAATATCATATGGCTAGTCTAGTGAAGAGAAGGACCAGGGGAGACATGATAGCAGTCTTCCAATATTTGAGGGGCTGCCACAGAGAGGAGGGGGTCAAGCTGTTTTCCAAAGCACCCAAAGGCCAGACAAGGAATAATGGATAGAAACTGATTAAGGAGAGATTCAACATAGAAATAAGGAGAGATTTTCTGACAGTGAGAGCAATCAACCAATGGAACAGACATTGCCTTCAGAAGTTGTGGGAGCTTCATCACTGGAAGCTTTCAAGAAGAGATTGGACTGTCATTTGTCAGAAATGGTATAGGGTCTCCTGCTTGGGCGGGCAGTTGGACTAGATGACCTACAAGGTCCCTTCCAACTCTGTTAATCTGTATCTATCTGTAGATCAATTGTGATTGGCTGAAAACTGAGGGCATATATTGGTCCAGTATCTGTTTTCTTCCCCATATAAACAATGAAGTGCTTCAGTGGTTAGATGGCCTTGATATTGGTATTTGAACATAGATCTTTTTAACAATTGCATTTTATTGTGTATAATTCATCTAGGTGAAATGTTAACATATATTGCTAGTCCATGTATGACATGCCATATGCTAAATAAATAAATAAATCTTCTTATATCTCACAATGCCACCAAGGCCAATTCAAGGGACCACATGGCAGAAAAAGATATTCTTACTGAGCCCTCCTTTCTTTTTTGAGAAGACGTATCATTGTCAGTTCTGATTTTTACATGAAAGGAAGGCAACACCTCATCGTAACTTGGAATTCATTTTGGTTTCCTTGTGTAACAAGGGGTTAGACCAGGGGTCGGCAACCTTAAACACTCAAAGAGCCACAAAGGTCCTAACCGGAAGCCCCCATTCAATTCTGGAGCTGACCGGAAGTCCGTTCCCCCACCATAGAGTCTCCTCCTAGCACGGCGTCCTTTTTCCTCTACCTGTCCTAACCAAAAGCCCTATCAATTGTGGAGCCGACTGACAACAGGGAGCTGCAGCAGAGGGATGAAAAAAACCACATGCGGCTCCAGAGCCACAGGTTGCTGATCCCTGGGTTAGACTAATGCTCTGTTCTCCCACAATGCTTTTAACTGAAGAAAATAGTTGGAGTTCTATATTCTCAGGGTTGTGACTTTTAACCCAGTTATTGGAGTTGTATGCCATCAAAGAAATGATGAGATGAGGTTTGATTGGGTTAAATGTGGTTCTTTTCTGACAACAGAGTTCCCCCCCCCCTTTTGAATTTCTCATAAGCAGTTGAATAAATGCAAGACAAATAATGTAAGAATCAGCAAAGAGAAAACAGAAGTAATGGCAATCAGAAGAAAACGCATACCTTAAAAATTGTGATAGAAGGAACAAACATGAAACAAGTATCAAAGTTCAAATATCTAGGAACAATATTTGCCAAAGATTGTAAAATGGATGAAGAGAATAACAATTGATGTAGTAAGGAGACAGCTTTAGGAGTGGAGACAGCTTGCTCCGCTCCTAAAACACAAGGCAGGGCCAATCAGCACAAAGAAGCATCTCGTATAAATCCTTTTCATCCCCACACTATGTTACTAATACCAAACATGGACACTTACAACAAAACAAAGAAAATTAGTCACCACGGAAACTAGATATTTGAGGAAAACTGTGAACTTTCCAAGTAAGGCACCCATAGAAAGCAGAATTCTGAGGCAGACAAGTTCCTCAAATAACAGTTTATTGGATACATATTGGCACAACTGGTGAAGGCCGACTCTGAAAGTTCCCGTGGCTTTCACCTAATTAAAAAGTAAAAATTTCCTCTCCCCCACCTCTCAAGTCATTGGTCATGCTGTCCAATCAAGGTGCTGGCCGGTTGCTTGGTTACTTCGCTCCTCCTCTGGCCAGCCACCTGTGAGAATGTCCGTGGTTCCCACAGGAAAACTTTATTGTTTTGGCTACAAAACCCTATCTAACTATTTCTCTCCTCCCTACCTGTCAACTTGCAAAGCATCCCTGGCCTGCTCGAGAGTTGCCATAGGCAAGGGGGATAGGAAACAACATCAAAAACAGACTACAAAGCATCAAATAGCAATTTACTGAGGCCGCCAGAAGAGCAAGAACTTTATATCTTTCTTGACACCCAAACTGGTAAAACAGTAAATTAAGAAGTTGAATAAAGCTCTTTTGTAAACAATGATCTTTTCTACAGCTCTTGTGTCATTGATGTCATATTGACTACTAGATATTGTTAAATCTGTATATCAATATCCTATGTATTGGATAGGGAAGAAATGCTTCTGTTTGAAACATTTTGTACTACCGCTAGTTTGCGTAATGAAACGTCTGCAAGAAAACATCCAAACTCAAAGAGCACCAAGAACCCCTCATTTCAACCCTGAGCTACAAATATTCTTCTTTATTGCTTTTTTTGCAACTCTTCTGTTGCTGTTAGTTTCAAATATACTAGCAATTTTAGGCAGCCATTCTGCAAAGAAGAAGGCAGTAATGCTACATAATTTAACAAGGAATTAGAAATGTTCCCTCTGGGAGAATTTTATTATTATTTTAATTTTGAATCTCATCAGCACTTTCCCCCCCTCTCACACCTTGAATTATAGTCAGCTCATAAAAGTGATAACTTGCAAGATGTTTATTTGGACACGGCGGAGAAACAAATTATTAGTGTTTTTTTTTTTAATGCGAGAAATCACCCTGCAAATCGTCCAGGAAACCTTCAGTGATAACGGTAACGTTCGTTTCCTTGCATCTTTCCAACTGAAAAGGGGACTATGTCATGCAACAGGAGTAGAATATTTATCAAATGTTACCTTTGCTCATCCAGACAAGATTGACATGAAGAGAAATTAGTCAATGGGAAAGACAAAAATGATTAATAGGATAAAGCCATCAAGACCCACCTCCTTTTTGAAGGGGAATTTTTTTTTAAATTTTTATTTATTTATTTTTTAATTAATATAATTTATATGCTGTCCTATCTCCATAGGATTCAGGGTGGCTCACAACAATTAAAACAAGCCAATAAAAACATAAAATACATGCATAAACAAATATTAAGACCCATTAAAATACACATAAAATATTGCCTGGGAGAGGTCATCCAAGTACATTGTAAACCATAATGAATTTCTGCATGATGCCCTGTGTAACATTTCAATGGGTGTCTACCACAGCAATTAAATGTTAAATTTAAAGTGATTTTAACTTTTGGGTGGCAGGTTGGGAATAGTTTTGATTCCTAGTAATGAATGTCAGTCTATCAGTATACCTATTTTAGATCTATCACACTTTTATCCTATTTTGTTATGCTATATTTTGTTATAAACAAACATCTTAAGTGTATTTCACATGGTTTCATATTCCAAGAAACGACTTGCAGAGTTTAATGAAGTACCAATGTAATGGATGGCTTGGTTCAAATCAGCACCAGCCACAAATATCAGCAGTTTGCACATTGCAATGCCAAGTCTATTATCAGCTGCTAGTAATGTTGTCTCTGACAGCAAACCTTCATGCTGTCTTCACTCAATGCTACTGCTGTGGTTCCTACCCCATCCTATAATACTCTAAGTTCTCAACTGCCCCTCCCCACCATTGATGGTCACAGCTGATCTGCACATTAAACCTGAAGATGAGGCTTTGATATGCTGATCCTGGAGATGAGTTCACAGAAGTGAATTTAATTAGATGCCTTCTACTAAGTCTAATTACCGATCCTTCAAATCATTCTTTGTGCACTGACAGGCAAGATCTCTCCAGGTTGGAGTCCTTTTCTGGAGAGACAAGGTTTTTAATCCCATGCATCCTGGAATTCATCGTCAATCTCAAGCATTTGTAGTGTTCTCCACCCTTGTGAAGTAGTAGCAAAAGTGAGGAAGGTTGGCATCTCACCCAAGGCAAAGCTATAGACTACAGTTTGCTTTTCCTCAAAATATTTATATTTTTTAAAAAATCTTTTTTTACTCCTTAATTTGGTTAAATGGTAGTTGGGTCTCCATGTCTGACAGCTATAGCTTTGGCTACTCTTTATAAACTGAATAGTTATCGCTGTAATATCATACTATCCTTAGTCATCATCATCACCATCATCATCATCAAATATTGACATACAGTATTCTGGAATTTCTTTTCCTCTACTGTCCCACCACCATGCTATCAACATCAATTGAATTCATGTTCATTGCTCTGGTCTTCCCTCCTCCTCAATGTTGCAGATTAACAATTTGAAAGAGTTTACATACATTTAGTTACATAAATTCTCCATATTACTAGCCACAGATGCCTCCTTAAATAGCCACATCTTCACTACTGTAACCTAATAAGAACAATTGAACCTAATATCTGGGTTCAATTAATTCTACAAGAGGGGAGTGGTAGCACAGCATACTTACTTCTAAGACCCCTTGGTCTTTCCCCTTTATCAGTAAGCCTTGGGAAGACAGATTTTATTTGGAGCAACTGAACTTGCAGATTCCCAGGTCAAAGCCACAAAGCCATATGATCAGAATCTTGAATTATACCCAGAAACAATCCGACACTCCATAATAGTGGTTTTATATGACATAAATCAGATTTCCCCCACCCCTCCAATATTACACCGGTAATTACACAAGGTGTACCAGCTGAAGTTTTTGAGTGATTTTCATTGACAGCCCTATGCAGAATACAGATATTAATACTACTACTAACATGATGTACCATTTACTGTAAGCGCATCTATTTTTAAACAACAATGCTGTATCCTACATTTTCCCATCTGTATTAAATATGAGGGGCTCAGATATTCCAAGTGTGTAACTACTACAGCCAGTGTTCAGAATGTAAATTAATAAATCGTCTATGTTGGCAAAACACTTCAAAAGAATTTAAGGTATTTAATTGGCAGCCATTTAGCTTCATTGGTACCACCATAATGAGATCAAAAACTCTTCTTCTGTGAGGCAGTGTTGAAGTCTTTATTTTGTTTTTGTTTTCTTTTAGGGTGCCTATGAGTTAATGTTGACTCCTGTCAATAGCCTGGATGCATCCCTGGAGTTTTCTTGGCAAGGTTTTTCAAAAATGGTTTGTCCTTGCCTGATTCCTAGGACTGTCTTTGTGCCTAAGGCAGGACTTGTTTTCTCATTTTCTCCCAGTCTGTAGTTTGGTGCTTTAACCACTACACCAAACAGCCTCTCAAAGCCTTGATATAGCTACTGGGATTAGCAGGTGATCTTCTAATAACCTTTACATGTATATTTCGGTGGAAAGGAACCATTAAAATGCCTATTCAAAAGAATGATTTACTAGACCACCTCAGGAAACACAGCAAAGACAAGCAGACTGTAACCAATTAAATTTCTAACTTCTACATATGTCAGAGTTCTTCATTCATTTTCAGGTTCAACTTCTATACAGCATATTGATCTTAGCAATGGTAACGTTGGGTATCAGTATATTTGAAAAAAGAGTGAAAATGTCTCGTATGTGACTCTTAAGCACACAAGATTGTTGCTACAGCAACCCTACAGCAATGCAGTTTCAACTCACAGCATGGCTTGCAAACAAATGGTTTGGATGCTTCTCTTTAACAACTGTGAGACGGTATGAAAGTTGGAATAGACAAGACTTATCCATTTTACCCTAAAAATCTGCAAACTATCAACTATTTCTGTATCTTGGAGACAAAGCATAATATGCAGAATAGTGTATTTGTTGCTTGGACTCACACTGTTTAAATGCTGGAGGAATACTTTAAAAGATTATGGGACACCTACAATTGCAAAGCCTCCAACCACTATCATTTCCAGGTTTTAGCGGACTGTTGGGCATAATATCCTCAAAGCCCTTCTCTCTGAGGAGAATCATTTTCTTATTCCTGCTGTTATTGGCCACTTACTCGCTCACTTCTTGCTTGAAATTCCAATAGAAAAAGCAAAGATAATAATATGGTTTGGAGGTTCTGGGATTGTTCATGGTTCCTGAAGATACTTATCCCTGCTACTATCCCTGGACACGAGTAAGGAACTTGTTTATCATACTCCAGCATTTATCCCACAAGGAAATAAAGGAATCAGAACAGGCTCAAGACTGAAGTAGATTTTGTGGGCATCAGATAGAACCAATGGTTAAACGAGGCAGAGTATCCAATGTGACTGTAGTGCTCTCCAGCAGACACTGGATCATATAATAACTGTAGGGTCCTTGGTGCTCGCTTGCTTGAGCTTGCTTGTTTTCTTGCAGATGTTTCATTACCCAAACTAGATAACATCATCAGTGCTAGTCACTAGCACTGGTGATGTTACCTGGTTTGGGTAATGAAATGTCTGCAAGAAACTGAGCACGCTCAGAGAGCACCAAGGAGCCCTCATTTCAAACCTGAGCTATCAATATTCTCCTTTATTGACATCATATAATAACTAGCTGCCAACTGAGAGCTTCTACAGTAAGAAAAATATATGTCCTCCCATTGACAAATATCATGCTTAATTGGATCAATGACCTAGATATTAATATATAGAACATTTTATTTTATGAAGCAACATATTTAAAATGTAACTTGTAACTTAATATACAATTTTTTGAATTTCTTATACCTTCAAAACTAATCACATATGTTCATCTTATGTCTACCATATTGTGTGTTCTTTCCATACATCTTTACTCTGCTATCCATGTATTTCATCCCTTATGCTAAATAAATAAATAAGAACCAATGCACTTGGTGTGCACTTGTTGGTCTTGGAGGGTAGAAGTCCAGACATAGTCCACCTTACAGTCACAGTAGCTGGTAGGTGGCTTTGGGCCAGTCACCCACTCTTAGCCCAAGCTTCCTCACATGATATTGTTTTAGGAGGGGAATAGGAATAGAGAATGATATGTACATATCCATATTTCCTGAATGAAAGGCAGGGGTATAAATCTAATGTCAACTGTCTGACTAATGGACCCAGTAAAAGCAGGCATCTTCAGGAACTTTAAAATCCAAAAAGCAAAACTTTATTGAGTACATCATTTTGGCACTGAAGAAAAGCAAAACCAACTCTACATTTTCCCGCACAGCCCTGTATAGTTAAAGATGAGTTTCATCTCCTCCTCCCATGAAACGGGTCACATTGTCCAATTGGGAATCAGCCTTTTGTTTTGAGAACAGTCCACATCTTGGCAGACACCTGCAAAAGTGCCCTTGGCTCTCACAGTTTAAGATTGTAGCCTCCACATTCCATCTCCCCCCTCCCTCCCCGCAATGCATTGACAAGTTGAAGAGCAATAAAAGTCACAGGAAGCTTAAGTGTTTTTCAATCTTGACATCTAATGAATGAATAAATATATCCTTCCACAGTTTAAAGGTCTCTGCAGTTGCCCACTATAATTAATGTTTAATTTTATATTTCTTGTGTTTGCATGACATTCTTACCCAATATTAACTAACCTGTCATGTACTCTATAAGAGCCACTTTGGTCTAATGTTTAAGTCACCAGGTTAGAAATTAAGAGACTGGGAGTTCTAGTCATGCCTTAGGTATGAAAGCTGGATGGATGACATTGGGCCAATCACTAGAAACAGTGAATTCTAGTCCCGCCTTAAGCATGAGAACCAGCTGGGGGACCTTAGACCACTCACTCTCTCTCTCTCAGTCCAACTCATCTCACAGTTATTGTGGGGAAAATAGGAGGAAGAAGGTGTGTTGGATATGTTCACCACCTTGAGTTACTTATAAAAATATAAAGGCAAGATAAAAATAATTTTTAAAAACCCAATGTGTTGTTGTTATTGTTTCATACAAGTCACTAAACACAACGTAACCATTAATAACATACCGCATGCCAAAGTAAAATGTGGCTGGCTAATTTGCAGTTGAGAGTGTTTCAGAAACAGATTTTTTCCTGCCTTGTATTCATTTTTGTTGTATATCATCACCATCAGGGGTTCAGTAGCTAAATATTAGTCTTTAAAAAGATACTGATGGATGGAGCCCCATAATGCCTTTAAAAAAAATCTTGTTATTTCTTGGCAGCCCAGGGAGTGATTTGCTTATCTTCCTAAGCTCCTGGTCACATGCGTTTAACAAAACATTGCAGAGTTTACTCCTATTCATCATATTATAGACTTATCTGCTTTCATTCCGTTTCAATTGATTCTTTTGCTTAATCTAAACACAGCACAGGCTGTGTTAACTTTTCTTTCCTCTTAAGTCCTCTTGGGTCAGGGACCTTATCCTTTTAGCGAGTTGCAATCCATGAGCATCTACAGTACTGGGTAAATTATTAAAGAGCTATGAATAAATCATGAGAAACTAATGAGCCTCATTAGTGATTCTAAGCAATGCAAGGAGTTATTTGTTCTGCTCACAAGTTATTTGCTATTGGCTCTAATGACAACATTCCCATTGGGGGACCCTTTCTGATAATATACAGTTGTGTAGGGCTATCTTTTAGGTTAACCTTCAAGTGCTCTTGAGAGAATGAAAGGACAAATAAAAGACAGGTTTCTCTAGCTGAGTCAGTAAATAAATGTTGATCATTATGTTGAACCTCAAAACAAGGGGGGGGGGATTTAATGAAGGTTATGTTTAGATACCAAACAATCATTATCCTTGCCAAGTACAGTTTTATTCCAGAATTAAGACAATCTAGGATTCTCAAGTCTTGTTTTTCATATATACAAGTCAAACAAATAAAGCGTATTACCTCGATGGCACAGAGAGTATCCTCCATGTGCTACATATGCAAGCTGAATTTATTATGTGACAAGCCACATCATCAATTGAGGAAGGAGCAGCATAATGTTAGCTGCCAAGCCAGAACCGAAAACAACATTTCTGAGCATAGTGGCTAGGATAAAGAGGTTCCAGGGGTCAAGAAAATTGAGTAGTAGATTGATTCTCAGGTTTCGGAACAGGTTTAGCCATTTAGAAGAACATCAAAAAATTGCTTTTGCCTGAGCAACAGCACATCCTTCTTACTCTTTGTTTCTGTCTCTTAGCTTATTTCCAGTTTAGCCAATATGGCACAGAATCAATGGGTCTACATATGTCACTCTGCGTCTCTGCTGGAGCCCCTGCTCAATCTGGACATTAGCACGTTTTTATGTGAAGTATCATTCTTATTTACAAAATTGCTTCCAGGTCGCACATGAACTCCACTGTGTTGTTAGAAGATTGGACTGCTGCAATGTCCTCCATATAGGTCTGCCCTTGAAGTGCATTTGGGACAAACTGCTAGATGAGCTAATTCTACTTTACCTTACCTGTATTTTTCTGCCCCCACCCTTCACAGCCTGAGAAACTAGGGAGAGTTTCTTTTGAGCCTCTTCCCCTGTCCACTATTCAGCTGTGGCCTATGCTACCTCCAGTGGTGGGTTTCAACATTTTTTACTAGTGGTTCTGTGGGCATGGCTTGGTGGGCGTGGCATGGTGTGGTGGGCATGGCTTAGTGGGTGTGGCAGGGGAAGGATACTGTAAAATCTCCATTTTCACCCCACTCCAGGGGAAGGATACTGCAAAATCCCCATTTCCTCCCGATCAGCTGGGACTTGGGAGGCAGAGAATAGTTGGGGGCGGGGCCAGTCAGAATTTTTACTACCGGTTCGCCGAACTACTCAAATTTTCCGCCTCCAATTCTCCAGAAATGGTCAGAACCTGCTGAAACCCACCTCTGGTTACCTCTTATCATACTGTTCTCTTGGCAGTATCTCTTTGCCCAAAGGTCACACATGCTAATCCTAATTTTCTGCTCTGATTAGTACTCCATTGAATATCTCTGTTGAAATGTCTACAGCTCTAACATACAAAGCTGAGAAATTTATTCTGCGCTTATACATTGCTGGGTTACACACAAGTGATGCTTAAATCAGAGTGAGATACAGGTTGATACTTCTACTATACTTGCTAGAAACCAAGATGGAACTGGTACTAGTTCTGCTTATAGCACTAACCAAGGAATTGTTCCAGCTGAGTTGTCTTTTGCAAATGTCTAAACAAGCTCAAGCAAGTTTCTTTTTTCTAAATAAAAAAATTGGCACAAAATAATGAGCGATTGCTGTCTATACTAAAGTTGTGATTCTACTCCTGGGCAGTCTGTTAATCAGTCACCTACTGTGGAGCACATCTGGCAAAGCCCAACTTTGTTAAGTAAAGCAACAGGATGCTTGTCCTTTCCTTCTAAGATTCTCCTATGTTTACGATTCCCGATCAATCAAAATAAATGGTTTATCATCCACTGCCCCATCCAGTTTTTGTATCTTGAACTTCATGCACTATTGGAGAACCAGTTGTTGCAAGCTTCATGAGATAAAATCCTCTAGGGTGAGTTTATTAAAATATTTTCTTTGCCGTTGCAGGAACCAAAAGAAGGAAAAATAAATGCTAGCAGAGGAAGGTCGAAACCCATACTTTTTACAGGTGCAAAGATTGAGAAGAATAACGCCAGAATAAAAGAGTTCAAGGTCCTTTTTGGAAATAGTTCCATGATTCAGCCATTGCAAAGTCTACAGAGGGGCCACATTTTAAATCTGAACTATTTATTTTATTCATTTGAGAAACTTTATATGGCTACCCAACTCACTCTCAGTGACTCCAGGTGCCTCACAAAGATAAAAGCTCAATACAGAAACAATAGAAAGCAATAATCTCCACTGCCTTGGTGACAACAATCAAATGAGCCATTTGATGGGCTCCATCCCACTTCAGAGTCCCCAGGCTTTTTGGCAAAGACATGTCTTCAGGGTCTTGTGAAGGAGTGTTAAAAAAGGGAGCCAATTTCATCTCTGCAGGGGATGATGTTCCACAGTGAGATAGCTATCATAGAGAGTGTCCTTCTTCTTGGTCCCACTCCCAGAATTCTGGGAGTTGAAGTCCACAAGTCTTAAAGTTGCCAAGGTTGGAGACCCCTGATCTAGATGGACCTCCATAGGAGAGGAGACTCATAACATTCCCTGCCTCCCCACTCTGGTATGTCAAGTAGATGTGACTGGGGAAAGATGTTCCTTCAAATAATTTTGTCTTTAACTGTCAGTTCACAGGCTGACATAATTAGGAATCTTTCCAGGCCTATTTTGAGTAGAAAAACCCAATAAAAACACTAGCAAAAAGAATAACATAATGAACGATGTACATTTTGTGGTTAATACAAGTAATTTTTCTGATGATTGGCTAAAAAAAAAATGTGTCCCTTATAAATACTGTTTTCTTTAAATCTAGATTATAGGATTACTCTCTTTTATTCCCACTTTGCAGTTTTAATTTTTTAATATTTTTCTTAGTTTGCATTTGTTTTTTTTTTAATCTTTGTATTTTATTTATTTATTATTACATTTATTGCCTGCCCATCTTACCACAAGGTAACTATTTTTAAAACTTCAATAAAAAATATTATATGTTAAAAAGGACTAAGGTTATATGAGCATGTCGACTGTAAGGTTTCATTATTTGGAGACACATTCTTTCAGCAATTGGGGGGGCGAGATATTAAGGGTGTATTCTGACATTTATAATAAGGTAATTCAGGTTGACAAGCTGCTTTTTTTCAAATGTTGAGGCAAAATCCATATTTCTTCTTCCTTTTTTAAGGTTCAGCATAAATGGAGTATTTTGTTTCTTTGTTTTCTTTCTTTCCAGTATAACCTCTGGCAATACTCACATTTATCCATTAGTTGTAAATTGAAACAATGCCAGAAAGAAAGCGTTGTTACAAGGTTGCTATATACTCCACACACACACACACACACACACACACACACACACAACCCTCAAAAGTATAGCAAAAAATTGAACTCCAACTAACTGAATATTGTACTTAGTTTCATCCTGAAGGGTACACCATTATTGACAATGCAATCATCTATAATTTTGCAGAACTCATCGAACTCTTACAACATGCCTCTCATGTTTGAGTCTTTCAATAGCATGAGCAAACCTTTCATCTTTTATAGTTCAGCAAGAATGGATTAAGGATTTATTCCCTTAGCTTCGTCACAGTCATCATCAAGGGAACAGACTCATGTTGTGCTGTTTATTATTTATAGTTCTCATTACATTCTTTGTCAGAAGACTGTGGCGTGAGAATCTTAATGCCTCATATATTACATGAAGATAATAGTAAACTCTAATACTTTGACCTTTTCAGTGTTCCATATTTTGATTCATTATCCATCCACTTTCTCCCCTGTTTAACGGCCTCGGTAACCTGGGAAGAAGAGGTGTAAGGAACAACCAATCAAAATCCATAGTACTGAAAAGGTTAAAGCCCTGGGTTTATAAATCTGTTCGAGGTTTATAGTCCTTCCCTCTCCAGTTTGGAATTAAACCCCTTCTTTTATTCCTGCTGCCAAAGACTGCAACATGAATATCAAAGAAATACAAACAAACTCACTCAACATGCACATTTCACGGTGATTTTATGGGTGGGAAGTTCCTCAGAGGCACACGAGCGGAGATCATATTTTTAATGCTTAATTCACCATCAATTCTGTGTAAGGATTTGCTCTTACTAGGCCAAAGCTATCTATACAAAATGTTGTGCTTCTTAAGACAAGCATGGGAGATCAGCTGGGACCAGACCTTGAGCAATGCAGTCATTAAGTGAGTTTTGCCTGATTTTACAAACTTTTTTGGACAGTTGTTAAGTGATTTTGGCTTTCTCCATTGATTTTTCTTATCAGAAACTGTCTGGGAACATCCCAAAAGGTAATCACATGACTGTGGGATGCTGCAACTATTGTAAATATATGTCAGTTGCCTAAATTACAATTGTATGACTGTAACAGTGCTGAAAAGTTGTAAGTGTGAGGACTTACACTTTATCAGCATGGTCATAACTTAGAACCAGGGGTGGGTTCTAAATTTTCTTACTACCGGTTCTGTGGGCGTGGCTTATTTTGTGGGAGTGGCTTGATGGTCATGTGACAATTCTTTAGGATTTAGCAGAGGTACTGGTCTACGAGGCTTTTAACTGCTTGCAGAGCTGTACCGATCTACCCATTTATTTTTTGCAGGCACTGGTCTACTCATGTATTTTTGCAGGCACTGGTCTACTCATGTAGTTTTGCAGGCACCAGTCTACTCATTTGTTTTCTTTTAACACTGATCAGCTGTAGGGCAGCCCTGCAGCAAGAGTTTAAACAGTTTTTTTCTATCTATCTATCTATCTATCTATCTATCTATCTATCTATCTATCTATCTATCTATC
>WNWU01000035.1:5188830-5214131 GCA_012654045.1 Ptyas mucosa
TTATTATTATTATTATTATTATTATTATTATTATTATTATTATTATTTTCTAGAATGAACCTAATTGTTTGTTCATCCTTGTCAGACGAGCAAGGATGCTCCTACTGTCAGAAGCAGGGCAGATAGTGACGAAGAGGTCCACATTTCCCACGATGATTCTCTGATTTTGGAATGCTTTCCCTCCAGCAATTTGAAACGGCATTTCATTTAACAGATTAACAGAGTTGGAAGGAACCTTGTAGGTCATCTAATCCAACCCCCCGCCCAAGCAGGAGACCCTACACCGTTTCTGACAAATGGCAGTCCAATCTCTTCTTGAAAGTCTCAAGCGATGACGCTCCCACAACTTCCGAAGGCATTTAATCCACTTTATCCACTTAGTTATGACTCGTGCTGTGAAATATTGCTGCTGGTTTATTTATTATTCCAGAGTAGAGAAATGCACTACCTGTTACATTCTAAATCCAAGGATGTTAGCTGCTAAGGATGTTGCAAGTCCATAGACCAGCCCAAAGGTAGAGTGGCATATTTAATTTGCATTTGCCTAAAAATTCTTAGCTGCATTGGCACAAATATGCAAAATCAAGGAGAGGAGAAAAATCATCCCACTGGCTTAATTCAATTAAGCCAGATCTGGGTATTTTATGGCCCCTGGGGCAAATTCGGCCCTTTGGCTATCTCTGTCTAGCCTGTGTGAACGAAATAGGAAATTAGAAATCAAATGTAAGTAAATGTCCTGAAAAAGGAACAGGGAAGCAGAACATGGAGGATGCTGAAACATGCTAAAATAACTTGTAAGGCTAATAACTTGTAAGGCTAAGAATAAGTTGAATAAGTAAAACTAGGTGCCATCTCAAGTATTGGAGTTGTGAGGAATTGGCTGAATGCTTAAAGATGTAAGCAAGGATACTACATAAACCATCTGGTAGAGGTGGGCAAGAATTCTGTATTCTGCAGTGTTTCAGTAAAATCTGGTTTGAAGCTGCCAGTGTGACAGAATCGAGGAACTTTTCCCTACATCCAGCAGCACAGAATATATATATTTTTTGTAATCATCATTAATATACGTATTTTAAATTAATAATTGCCTCATAAATGAAGTGAATGAACAAAAGATTTCACAGTGATCTTTCTCATCTTATCCACTTCTCTTTTTGCACCCCTGAAATATTCAGAAATGCTTTTATGATTGGAATCTGTGATGACACTTTAATAATGCACGCCTCTACAAATTCATTTGCTTATTTACTCGCAAAGTTTATTTGTTGTCTTTCAGACAAAATGGACCTGAACAGATGGCTTAAATCTATATATCACCCAAACTGAAATCCCTGTGTTGCCATTTTCTCTGTGGAAATCTAGAAAGCAGTAGATCACAGGTGAAACAACTAAAAAAAACCCACCAGGGGGTGAAATTATTACAATTTTTTTTTTTACATTTACTAATGACCTACTCAGGTTTGCCGTTTAGAAAATGGATTCATAAAACCAATAAGAACTCAAAAAGGAGTAATAAAAGGCCAAACATGCTAACTCCCCAGATTTCACTTTATGTAGGTTATGAGGTCACAGCCAGGTCTATCATTATGTTATAATCAATTACGGCAGAGGCAACCTTACTGGACTCTGTAGCCAAGAAACTTATTTTGTTGTAGGGTTATAGAAAATTTTGAAAGGATATTCAACGAGGTGGAAAGCATCCCTTTGTAACGACACTCGTTTCTAAGAGAGCACACTGCACTACGTCATCATATTGGTTATTTTCAGCAGTCCATGGAGTTTTCTTCTCATTCAGTGACATTGGGGCAAAGTTTGTTGGCTGGTTGTTGATTTGTTGATTAGATTTATATATTGCCCATCTCGTCTAGAAACTCTAGGCAGCTTACAAACATTGTTAGGTATTGTATTTGTTGATCAAAACATAAAATACAAAAGCACAAAGAAAAATGAAAATAAGGGAGGAAAAGGGCAAGAGAAAAAAAGCATAAGGGGAAGAAAAGAGAAAAACATTGAGTTCCGACTCCTTTTGGTGCAATAAAATAAGGTTGTAACATAAAACTTCAACTTTTTGCTTTTATATACCGTATTTTTCAGAGTATAAGACACACTTTTTCCCTACTAAAAGAGGCTGAAATTTGAGTGCATCTTATACTCCGAATGTAGCTTTTTTGAAGCTTTTTTTCAGCCCTAATGAGGCACTAGCTAGTGAAGCGATCTCCATGGTTTGCCTGCTTTTCTCATTGCTTCTCTCTCCAAAGATCAGTTGTGCTTTAGAAGCTGTTTTTTTATCCCCAAGCAGGGCATAAAACCAGCAAACTGACCAGCTAGCCAGATGAATACCTGGTAGGCAGATTCCCCCCCCCCCCTATTTTCCTTCCCAAAAACTAAGCTGCATCTTATACTCTGGTGCATCTTATACTCCGAAAAATACGGTAATAATGTATACCAGCCATTTCTATAACAACAAACCTATCTAATCAGCAAAACTCAAAATCAAAGTTTCACTTTTTTTCCCACCTCAAGTACAAAGTCCAGAAACTGTTTCCAAGGAGAAACAAAATGAATTGTGTTCTTTAATCACAGCAGTCAATTACAAACATTAAAACTGGTGTACATTAAAATGATAAAATAATAAATAACAATAATAGTACTGATAAAAGATGGAGAGGAGGGGAGCATGAAACACACAGGGAGAGGTAGGGTCTCAGTAGTTTCAGAGCTACTCAAATTATATTTTTTCCTTGACTGTAATTGTGACTCCAGATGGCAAATAAATACTTTTAGGGTACTGGGATAAATCAACAATTTTCTAAAGAATGCATAGAAAATAGTGTTTTGAAAAAAGAATGTTCACCTTCATATTGGAGTGAAGCAGAATTTAATAATGAGTCTTTCACTGTGAGAAAGACATCCATGCATTTAAAAACTGAAGCTCAACAGTAATAACGGCATTGTACATGGAAGTAATTCATCTGAATGCACTTTGCTTTATGGGAAAATAAGCTTTTTGAATACAGTCTTATGAATGAAAACTTGCTATCCTCTGACAGTCTTTTGTGAGCTACATTTTCAAACTGAACCCTTCTTGGTTTTTCAGATGCAGATGGGCTCCCTTTACTTTTGTAACCACCATTCATATTTTACATATTACCTTCCCTAATGAATCTTGTCCGATGAACAGAGAAGATGAACTTGAAGATTCAAGAATTACCTGCTGTCACCCTCAGTTTTATGGACAGATGTTATGCTAAATGGAACATGTGGGGGTGAAGACCATGTTCCATTTCCCTGGGAAGAAATTCCATAATTGGGGCGTCAAGGCTGGGATGGCCTTTTCTTAAGGCACCAAATGTCCTTTTATCACTCAAGGTGATAATGCAAATACTGCTTTCCTGCTCATTGTGTAGGACAATCAACCAGAGGGCAAACAACAATGGGTCCTGAGACATTATTTTTCACACTTTCAACTGGTTTCAGTGGCTATAATCTCTTTAAAAGAGCTGAGATGCAGTGGTTAGAATGCAGCATTGCAGGCTAATTCTGATGACTGCCAGCAGTTCGATTCTCACCGGCTCAAGGTTGACTCAGCCTTCCATCCTTCCGAGGTTGGTAAAAAGAGGATCTAGATTGTTGAGGGCAATAGGCTGACTCTGTAAACTTCATAGAGCGAGCTGTAAAGCACTGTGAAGCGGTATATAAGTCTAAGTGCTATTGCTGAAAGTGGGTTTTAGAAGACCTCTCTGTCTTTCAGACCAAATATGTGATGTTCTCCATTGTTAAGTACTACCTGTTGTGACCCAGGCCCACGTAGTTGATATTAAATGCAAAACAGTTCCAAAAAAACAAACAGATTTTATTAAAACAGCTAAGAATTAACTCATTCTCAGCGTATTCTAAATTAAATGAAAGCAAAGTCCTCAAAACACCAGTCTTTAGTTTATCTCTGACCTTGGGATAATTAGGCAAACTGCCAAAGGCTTTCCTTGGCAATAGTTTTATTTATTTATTTATTATTAAATTTTTATACCGCCCTTCTCCTGCGGGACTCAGTGCGGTGCACAGCCGAGATAAAACATAACATATAAAATTTAAAAACAATTTAAAAACATTAAACAATTTCGGCCCAGCAATTTAAAACAACCCAATTAAAACCGAATTCAGTTAAAACTGAGAGGATGGGATCAGGCCAGCCCAGCTAGATGGAATAAGTGTGTTTTTAGGGCCCGACGAAAAATCTGGAGGTCTGATATCGTGCCTATCTCAGGGGGTAGGTTGTTCCAGAGGGCAGGCGCTGCCACAGAGAAGGCTCTCCCCCTGGGGGTCGCCAGCCAGTTCAGGAACAGAAGAAATAACTACAGCCAAACAAGAAGCAATTCTCTCAATAGTTGTTTTCCGGCAAAGAGGCCAAGAACCATTTCTGGCCTTTTAAGCCTTATGGGAGGGGTCAATAATCTCTTGGACCTACTCCCGAATCGTCCTCTCTGCTTTAGCTGGCAGTTCTTCTTATACGTGCACTAGGAACAGGCTCCTCCTGTTCCTCTGCCTCTCTGCTGTCAGCTTCTGGAGCTGCACATCACTCCCCGATGGCCCTGGCCCCATCTCTGCCTCCAACGCAGAGCCTTCCCCAGCCTCCAGGACTGGCCCATGTTCTTCCTCAGCCTCATCGCTGTCCGACTCCGCTGCCAGCTCCACAGGCTGCTGATGGACCCCAACACTACCAGTTTATTTTCTAGAGTAGTGCCACATGGTTAAAACAGGGTTAACCAATTCCTCCAGACTCCTCAATCTGCACCTTAGCAAGTCGGATAACTTCACCCTCAAGGATTTTGAAAATGCCTTATTCTCCACCCACTACCCATGGTGAGACAACAGCATTTCAGAGACCGCTTTCGGTGTAGTCATTAAGGAATCAGGCTAGAAACCAAGAAACCGTGAGTTCTAGTTCCACCTTAGACATGAAGCCAGCTGAGTGACCTTAGGCCTTTCTCTCGACCCTAGGAAGCAGGCAATGGCAAACCACTTCTGAAAAACCTACCAAGAAAGTTTGCAGGAACTTGTCCATGCAATCATCAGAATTCAACACTCACTCTAAGGCAGGCACTGGCTGACGAATTCTGGGAGTTGGAGTCACCAGTCTTAAAGTTGCCAAGGTTGGAGCTTCTGGCTCTAAGGCATAGATACTGTCAGCCTCTATGATGCTTGCTTGCTTTCGACTGCCATAGTAATGGAGGGGGGGAATGTATAGGTATTTGGGAGGGGGAAGTGAGCTGATGGAGATGTCTCTGAAGATGCACCTCACAGGGGAGGGTTGGGGATTGGACTTTCAGCCAGGGTCCTTGGGGGGAGGGATTTGGGAATACGTTCAATATGTAATTTTCGTGCCTATTGCCTCAGATCTTGCTTTCTATTCATTGCATTTAGTTCATGCTCAGTAAAATTACCTTTCTCTACAAACATGGAATTGGGTTTTTTCTTTCTTGAGCTTTGAACGGAGGCACACCTGGCAGATACATATGCACACACACAAAAACAGCATTTCACTGTCTTTTCACGAGTCTCTAAGTAAGATGCCTGGATGGAACAAGACTGAAAGCCGAGAAATTTTAGTGCTTCTCTGTCCTCCCCAAAGATGACATGACACACAGGTCTTTAAATGTAAATCTGTGGAGCAAATCTCATCTGTTCCCTTATCCAACAGCAGAGCTTATTTAACAGTTTCTTAGAAAATGTCTCTTGGGTTTTGCTGCAGGCAGGAAGTTATGCATAATTAGCACTTTTATGTGGCATTAACAAACAATCTTGTTAGTTCATTACTTTTTAATATTTGCATCATTCTCTAGAAAGTAGATTAAAACCTAACTAAAATTTCCATACGTGAGTTTCAGTGAATATAAACATCAAAGAAATGTTCACTTTAATCAGATGCCATACAATGTTTTCATTTTTTTCCTTTTCTTTAAAGAAACATACATACACACAAATGAGGTACTATACAAATTAGGCATTCATATAAATTATACAAAGAACATCTTAGAAGTTAGAAAAGAGTCCAACTTGAAAAGAATTATGTTATATTTTTTTGGTTCCAAACCTCTCATAGACTAAAAGAGCACATAAAATGAGATTAAGATAAATTACACTGCTGAATTCTAAAAATCTAAACTGCATGCCATGGACCAGATGTAGAATGGATGAATTATATTCACCACACTTATTTTGCAACACATGTAGACTTCCTGTCTGTGGAGATTCTCAGTCATCCAGGTCATGGTTGTCCCAAGGGTGCTTTTTCAAAAGGCAACTGGACTTTCTTTGTTTTTTCTTGAAGACGTTTCGTTTCTCATCCAAGAATCTCAGAAGCTTCTGGGAAGCACCTTAGAAGCTTAGAAGCACCCTTTGAACAAGTAGACTTCCTGCTTTCAGGAACTTTTTTTAAAATAAAAATCCTCAGAACTTGGAGCTTGGCAAGCTTGGCATCATATTTTGGTCATAATATGGGTATTTTGACTTGGTTTGAATCCAACTCATTCTGGTTTTGTTAGTAAAAAGCTAATGCACGTGGTTTTAATTTTTTGGCAAGATTGCTCCTTGTAGGAAGACCTACTTCAAGCAGAGGTTTTATAGAATAAATGAATAGTTATGCAAATCTGCACATCATTTACAGTTAGACAAATTCCATTTCTCCCCCTCCCCTTTTCTTTGACACTAAAATAACCTACTAGCTCTCTAATTTCCTCACTGATTAAAATCCTTCTACCTTGGTCCATTGTATTTATAGCTTTGTGGACTAGCTAAGAAGTTTCATTGAAATAATGGAATTGGAGAAAAAGGTCACAGCAAGCCAGACTTTCAGAACAGCATACGAAGTTGCAGGCTCTCTCTCTCTCTCTCTCTTTTTAAAGAAAATAAAAGAGGTAGCAGACCTCTCTCTTGACGGACTGAACAGAAATGGTCAACCTTTCTGACGGTATTGAATGCCTCTCCACTGAAACCTTTCAGAGTTTCGTTTGAAGTAGCCAAGTAAAAATTCATTTTGAAACCTCATTCACAGATTATAGGATACTATTTTACCAGTAGATTTCTGGTCGATTGTTATTTATCATAATCCTTCAATATATTCTCTCTCTGTGTGTATGTATATACATATATAGCAACAGCAGGAAAATATTTTGACCATTAACCAATGATCGTGCCAACAATGTTAAGTTCAGGAGGTCAGACTTAGATCAAAAGGCTTTTTGGCTGCTCTAAAACTTACTGCAGTTCAGAAACGTGAGAGCTCAAGGGAATAAGAAAACTGAACAAGCTTTTCTTCAACAGTTGAAGTTCCATGAAGACCAATCTATGATTCAGGAATGAAACCTGAGTCTTGTCTTGTCCCAGTCCAAAGGTCGGCCATGGAATCAGAAATAGAAGATGAAGGCAGATGGACCTTTGCAGAGGTTGCAAAGTATTTGCCAGAAGAAGTCTGACTGTGAGGGTCCTTGGTGCTCTCTGAGCTTCATTGTTTTCTTGCAGATGCTTCATTACCCAAACTAGGCAACATCATCAGAGCTAGAAGGGAGTGGGGTTTGCTCTCTGCTTATATAAAAACAGGGATATTAATAGTTGTAGATACTTTTAATTTGTTAAAAGTATTACTTTGTAATCTCGATGTAATCATATTTCATTAATATGATTGTGGTTACATTACAATTTAATATAGGCTGTATCCTGGACCTTGTTAATTTATTTGTTTGTATCTTGCCTTTATTATTTTTTCAGATAACGCAAGGTGCTAAACATATCCAACACAACCCTCCTATTTTCCCAACAACAATCCTGTGAGGTAAATTGGGCTGAGAGAGAGGAACTGGCCCAAAGTCACCCAGCTTATGCTTACACTGTAAATGTAGGTTGTTTTACACCTTTATTTTAACTCTGCCTTAAATTTTATTTTGTTTATTATTTGGACAGGTCTACAGCTACAGTAAATTTAATTGAATTAGTAGCACTTTATGAATCTTTCTGTAATTCTTATTACTTTCTTTGTCCTGTAAAGGACTTGGAAATACTTTTCAGATATAGAATAATTCATCCATTTCCATGTAAGTATACAGAGAGCTATATTTGCTCAGAAAATTAGTTTTGGAAATCTCTTGGACAATGGATAGCAATAGCAATAAGACTTATAGTACACTTCATAGTCCTTTATAGCATTCTCTAAGTCAGCATAACAATCTGGGTTCTCATTTTACTAATCTTGGAAGGATGGAAGGCTAAGTCAATCTTGAGCTGGTCAGGATTGAACTGCTGACAGTTGGCAGAGTTAGCCTGCAAGACTGCGTTCCAACCATTGTGCCACCATTAATCAGATAAGATAGCTTTAAAAGCCTTTACTACTGAACATTTCTGGAATATCAATAATTGGAAACATTGGTTTGGTTTGCTAGAACTGTGAAAGAAGAACAATCACAAAATAAAAATCTGATGGGAAACAAAGGTTCTGCAACAGCTCATGTGTTCTTTCAAAAATGCCAATTTAAGCTAAACTCCCTGCTTTGTCCAAATAAATTTTCGGAGTATAAGACGCACTTATTTCCCTCCTAAAAGAGGTTGAAAATTTGGGTGCGTCTTATACTCCAAATGCAGCTTTTCTGAACCTTTTTTTCAGCCCTAACCGCTCCAGATGTCGTCATCGGTGATCTCGCTTCGCTCGCACACATGCGCATGATCCCATTGCAAACTGGTAGTAAAAGTAAGTAGAACCCACCCCCTGTGTGAATGTCCTATTTTTACTTTTCCTGTTGTCTAAGAACTGCAGCCTCCCAGTTTCTCACAATTCTGTTAAATCCTCAGGAGGAGACCTCAGGACAAATGTATCCTCTGGAGATTTTTATTATTAGTGTTAAGGAAGAGTCTTGCCTTTAGAAATTATTGGAGAAGATCTCCTTTCCCTAAAGATTTCCCTAAAGAAATTCAGAAAAAAATTCTACTCAATATCTTCTGCCATCACAAATTTGGTGGACAGTTTTGATAAGTTATTTATGCCCAGTTTCGGTAAACAAGATGTTCCAGTATTCAAGATAGGAATTTACTATTTACCGGTAACTCATCTTTAAACCTTATCCCACTCTACTAACGGACTCCAGAGGATGATAGAAGACAGAAAGGCCTGGAGGAACATTGTCCATGGGGTCGCGATGGGTCGGACAGGACTTTGCAACTAACAACAACTAACGGATTGGTTAATTTCTATTTCTTATCTATTTTTTTTTTGCCTTACAGATAACTTTTAGCCTTTTTTACTCTCTCCTCAATTTCTTCTCCTTTTTTATCTGATTTCCCTTATTCTACTTCTTCCAGCTTCTTCCTTCAAGTATCTGGGTTTAAGGCTGGTTTTCACACTAGAGAACTGGCCATTTTCTTCTCTTGACCTAAGCCCATTCCTGTCCTTCTCAACCTTCACGTTTCTCCCAATGGCCTTGGTGGAAATGGCTACCTGGGTGAATACAGGAATCTTCTCTTGCCAACACTATTTATCTTCTTGCAAATTCCATACAGCTGCCTTCTAGTTCCTCCTTTGTGTGGTAGCCTTCACAATTCTTAATGGATTATGTAGAATAAAGTGTGGGGGAAAACAAGAAAACAGACACACACACACACACACACACACTTTCCCAAATCTTCTCTCCCAGGCCAGATTTTTGTCTGGAAGTTCTGAAACATTTGGATTGTTGACTATAGTTTCTCCAAATCTATCTTGCCTATGTACACCTGTGATGCCCCTTCTATAGCTCACCACTTCATTATTTTTCTTCTTGGTACATCTTCCGAGACTGAGGCTGCTTACTTTCTATGAATTTTAGTATTTCTTTTTTCCTTCCAGCAGTTTCTAACTCACCATTTTGATGCTCTCATAAAGAGCAGCCTCTTCTCTAACCAACAACTCTCCTCTACCCCAAACTCTTAACTCTTCCCTCTACTACCAGCGCTTAACTCTTTCTGTTTAATTTTTTTTTTCAGCTTCACCTCTTATGCATTCCTGTAGCAGCCACTGAAAGGAAATATTATTTGAAGATTCAGAGAAATGCAAAAATTATTAGTTACATTTTATTTTAAGACTTAACTTGCAATTACTTGACTGATCAGGAATTGAAATTATAAAAATCAATGCACCGAAGTAGAAGGAAATCCAATGAAAAGCCTAGAAAGTCAAACTAAATAATTTATAGTGTGGATTGATGTTGCTAGCAGGTATCTGCCTAACAAAAGGCTTTAGTCTTTTACATGTAACTTCTCAGAGATCATGACCATACAAAGGATTGGCATCCTCTTTACAGAATCAATCTCTTTCTGCCTATATGTGTACTGTACTGCCTATTGTACATATTCAATCACATTTATTTGTTGAAAAAGCATAACACTCCACATTTTTACTTGAGTACTTTTCCCCCCAAAACATACATTTCAGAATGCCAATTGTTTGATGACAATTGCACCGCAACATTCAGAAGTCAGACACAGTGTTTCTGAAGGATGACTACCATGTTTTCCCAAAATATGTCCTACCCCGAAAGTAAGTCCTAAACGTGATTTTTACATGTGCACCCAATATAAGCCCTACCCCCAAAATAACCCCTAATTAAGACCTTACCCACTCCAGGGTGCATGGATAAAAATTAAGCTAGGGTGAGGATGGGGGAGATGGAGCTCCCTTACTACTTACCTTCAGATAGTGGCAGTTAGGCCTTGCACACCTCGGCCCATTTCTTCTGCAGCCAGCAAGGCTTTATTGAAGGCCTCTGTAGCTGATAACAAAGCTCTGGATCAATCTGGACCTCTGTTATTGGCTGCAGAAACCTTCAGGAAAGCTTTGCTGGCCTTGCCGGCCGAAGAAATTCCTGAAGGCCTCTGAAGGCATAAAGGAGGTCGGGGGCGACGCACACAAGTGAGGTGAGTCAGTGGATGACATCAGAGGTCAGTGGATGACATCAGCAGGTTCTGACCAGTTCTGGAGAACCGGTAGCGGAAATTTTGAGTAGTTCAGAGAACCAGCAGTAAAAATTCTGACTGGCCCCGCCCCCATCTATTCTCTGCCTCCCAAGTCCCAGCTGATCGGGAGGAAACAGAGATTTTGCAGTAACCTTCCCCTGGATTGGGGAGGAAATGTGGATTTTGCAGTAACTTTCCCCTAGAGTGGGGTAGGAATGGAGATTTTACACTATCCTTCTCCTGCCACGTCCACCAAACCATGCCATGCCCACCACGCCATACCCACAGAACCAGTAGTAAAAAAATTTGAAACCCACCACTGGATGACATCCCCCCCCCACAAAAAAAAAAGACCTGGTGCCTTTTTTGGTGGCAAAAATATATATAAAACAGGGTCTTATTTTCGGGAAAACATGAGTATGTTCAAAATCAAATATTTCTTTTAAGAGGTGAAATTAGGCTGGTGGCCCTCCAGCTACAAAACAAATTTATCTACCTTCTTAAATGTATATTCCATAAGGTAATGTGGAGATGATGCATTTTCACGCAGCCTTCATGAGCAAATATAAATCCAGAACACCAATGCAATGAGAGCTGTGAGTAGATGATAGCCAGTAATGACTTTTTTTTAATTCAAGAGAATTATTATTTTCCCTTCAATTGAGAAAATCATAAGACACATTATCTGCTGGGAATAGCTTAACAGCCCAGTGGATGCAATTTTTCCTTCATATACATGAAGCCGTAAAGTATTCTAAAAATAAAGGAATATAGTCAAAAATGTCATTGTAGAGAGCTCACTCCAGCTTAATGCTGCTTTCAAGAGCGAATATTATAGAGTGGCATGTTTTTCATCTCCATGAAAGGGCAGAAACGTAGATGGGAAATTGATTAATAATGTTTAATAAAATAACAAAACCTTAAGAAATAGAGAATATATTCTCCTTCATGTTGAATTTAATTTATTTCCTCACTTACTTTCTTTATTCATTTTTAATAGTCCTCAACCGTGCTGCTATAACTATGGTCATTTAAGTAACACTCACACCCATAGACACCTCACCCCAAAGCAGGTCAAAATAACAGGTGTGAGATCCAAATCTTCAAGCTATAAGTGAAGATCTTTTCATTCTCCGTCTGCCTCTTGTGAAACCTAATGAAGGCAAGAGGGATATCTGAGCAAAATCCTTAGTTATCCTCTTATATTGGTCACCATCTAATGGAAGTTCTTTTCTCTTGCAGGGACAGGATTGAATTTTTGGAGCCAAGAAACTAGGTTGGGGAGGGGGAGATAATACCTGCCTGTACATGTTGCTATTGATCCCTGTCAAGGTTCCACAGGCTTAATTTAAAGCAGGAATTCAAAAAACCCTATTGAGTACTTGGTATTCTCTGAGCTGGGTTGTTTGCTTGCAGATGCTTTGTTATCTGACAAGGTAACTGTTAGAAATTCTGTTTATACATAGCACCATAGAGCAAACAAAGTGTACAGTCACCATGTGCTTTACTGCTTAATTGTGTAACTGTAACAGGAAACAAGAAACTCCACTTAGAACAAAAGAACATAGCATATATATCATAGATACAAACTTGTAAACACTGCCATCTACTGACTGAATACTTCTGTAATTGTTGCATGAAAATACATTCCAACAATGAATTCCAACAGTAACATTATCAGTGCTAGTGAGAGTGAGGTTTGCTCCCTATTTATCTGTAGTAGCTTGCTCTGCCTGTTTTGATGGAGGTGTGGTTTGTTTTCTTTTGGTAGCTCCTTGATTAGGGTACCATTTTCTGTTTGTTTCTCTGGTTTTAATCCATGCTTATTTGGATGTTGGCTGCCAGAAAGACGTGTCCTGGTATTTTTGTTTCCTTCTTAGTTTTTGAATTGTCTCTTTTGAATGGTGTGCAAATGTCGTTTTTATCTATGTGTCTGTTGATTGCTGATTCGTCTAAATGCTAAGCTTCCAGGAATTCCCTATCATTTTTGGATATAGACTGTATATCTACTATGCTCACAGTTTCCCATATGAAACTCTAGTTGAGTCTGTCCATGTGTTGTGAGCTTGAGGAGTTTTTATCATATCTCCTGATTGCTAGCTTGTGTTTATGGATGTGGTCTGCTAGTTTTCTGCCTGTTGGTCCTACATAGTGGCTCTTACAGCCATTACACTGTATATGGCAGATGATAACTGGCCTTTTTTTTTTTAACTAGGGCTATAGTTGGTTTGCGTGCTACAGTAATACTATATGTTTGTAATAATCTGCTGGTTGTTTCTGAGATGTTTTTGATGTATGGCAGTGTTATCCTTTTCATAGCTTATATCGGTTGTGTACAGTGGGTTGAATGGTCAGGTACATTTTATTAAAGTCATATGAGTATCCATTTTGGAAGGAATATATTGGATAGACAGTCTGTTTCCTTTCTCCAGTCTTCTGGGTTGCTGCAGTGAGTTTGTACTCATCTGATTAATGTTCTTATACGGCTATTCTTGTGGGAGGCTGGATTGTTACTTTGGTAATGAAGCACTTGGTTAGTGTGGGTCATATTTCAATAGACTTGCTTTTCTAATTTGCTGTTGTTTCCTCTGCTGATGAAAGTATTCAGGAAGGGTAATATGTTGTCGGTCTTTTTCCCTTTGAAGTTGCTGTTGATTATTTCATGTGCATTCCCTAGCCTCCTTTCTTATTATAATAAAAGTGTCATCTACATACTGAAGGATCTATATACTGAGGGTGATGGACACATAAAACAATCATCAAAAATACACAAACCCATTTAAAATACCCACACACATATCCTTTTCACCACCCTCTGACAATTTTTTGGTGATAATATTTCCCATTTATTTATTTTGAGGAAGTTAGATATAGTCATATTTTACTTCTTAAAATAAGTGACATATTATTTTTGGAAGAAGCACCCTCTTCTGCCAAAATATACTTGGGATCTCCCCCAAATCTTCCTCACCTACACACCTACACAAATGCACAAACAGCTGTCACTTGTTTCTTTATAATTTAAAAGACCTTTTTTAAAAATAGTTTTTATTAACCCATTTTCAAACAAGCATCCATAAAATAAAAATGAGCAAACCACCACATGTTAAAAGGAGGGAAAAAAACATAATGAAAATATAAAAATGATAAAAATATGTAACTATACATATATTCCAAGTTCATCTGATTTTATAAGGCTTTAAAAGAAGAAAATAAGCTTTCAGTGTTCGCCAAACCTGTCCAAGATTTTTTTTCCAAAGGGAGATAATGTAACATTTTCTGATTGACAGTATATATAATTTTCTGAAAAATTGCTAAATCACACATCTCTGAATCCCAAGTCTTACTAAAGTTATTGTATTTTCCCATCTGCCAAGGATTACCCTTTCGCTACTCTTTGAGGATGAAAACTCATATTTGTTCAGAATCAGAACATATTAAATTCTAAGTAATTTGTGTATAATTTACTCAAATAAACATGTCTTTAAAAAATCCAAACTTTTCCCAATGTTTCTGTCAACAAAAAAAAAACCTCAAAAGGATCATAACATGAGCATAACATATGAGTTAAGATGCACTCAAATGTCCCCTCCAACACCAAAATAAATATTCATTCATCCATCCTTTACAAAACATTCCAAACTGTGTCCAATATTTACAAAAACAGTATTTGGATAGATTATTTTCAACTGGAAAGTGTTATTTCCAGTTTTATTTAAAACGGCAGCCTGTCTTGTAAAATACAACTCTGGGGAGTTTACAAAAATAATAAAAGAGATGTGCAGATGTGCAGAGAGGGAAGGAGAGGAGAGCAAAGGAAAACAATAAGCTGGCTCTTAAGGAAAACCAAATGTTTTCCTTGCCAGCACCTCCCTGGCTGGGAAATAAATAGTAGGGGTGTGTGAGTGGCCAGTTGTCATAAACAACTGTTCCCTTTTAGGATTCAGCAAGCAATTCGGATTTCTTGGCCAGGTCTGTTGGGACTAATTATGTTTGTTTTTTTGTTTTTCCACGTGAATAAAAAACTATTACTTCCCTGTTATAAAAAGGGGTTGTTTTACTCAAGAGTAAATGTCTTGCGAAGGCTGGGTCAGAACAATTCTGCAGCTTAATGGTCATTCTGCACCTCTGATTGTTTTCTGGAGGTTAACAGATACGAGTGAATGGGCTGACGGAGTAGATTCTTTGTCTTTTGTATCATTACCAAATAGAGCCAGTATTAAGTTTGACATTTAATTCCACATTTATTAGATAGCAGGGGCCATGTGGGAAGTACATACCATGATCCTTATACTCATTTTTCTTTTTTTATAAATAAATTATATTTACATTAACCAATTCCCACATGTTTAAGTACAATCACTGATGGTTCCTGAAGAAAACATTAGAGGTGTGAAAAAAATATAGAGGATAATTGCCTATTATTAAATATAATTCTCATTATAGTATACGGTGTTACCAGAGGAGAGCGTCCTGGTTGACTCAAGATATTTGGGAAGTGAACTTCTTTTGAAAGCAAATGTAATTGCATTTTGCTCATTAAAATGCATGCGTTTTAACACTTATCACAAAATGGCACAATGGAAACGTATCTCTGCTGCTGATGATTCTAGAATTTGAATGGCTTCCAAAGAACTGTACATTTCTTTTTTTCCCTCACTCCTTCTCCCTTGCCTTCCCTCTCCCCCTCCTTCTCTCTCCCTCTCCCCTCCCTGTCCCTCACACCTTCCTCTCCCTGTCTTCTCCCTTTTCCCTCCCTCCCTCCCTCTCCTTCTCTCTGTCCCTCTCCCCCTCCCTCCCCCTCGATCTCTCTCACACAGAGTCTGGTATTAAATAAAAGTGAGATAGATCACTTGGTGCAACAAAAATTATAAAGATAGTCACTAAGAAAGGAGTCAATAATTATTAGGAAAACACCAGCTGAGCCCTGAAAGGAAGATCAAGTGAGAAGGACCAAATGAGGAAGATTGCCTCACCTTGATTCATTGGTATACAAAGAGGGACAGATTCTGGCTTTATGCATAGTAGTGATAGAGTTATATTAGACTTTGTGGAGTCTGTTTCCTAACCTGAATGACCTTGAAGGGAGTTGAAAGGTGAAAGGGATGCAGTATGCTCCCTCCCACATGCTGGGGTAGACCAGGTGCCTTGATAGAAAAACACTTAATCTCTCTCCCCTGGCTCAAGCTGATGAAGGCAGGAGAACTTGTGGCTCAGAGATTAATACAACTGCCTAACATGCAGGCAGCCCAAGTTTGAATCCAAGTAAGGGTATGTCTAGCTGATGGGAGCTAAATAGCTTGAAATAGATCTATACTAGTCTCCTTTTATTTCTTTATCAGTGAAATATAAATGTGATACATACATACATACATACATACATACATACATACATACATACATACATACATCTTCCTGCTTCATATTTTCTGCATTACTTTGGCTTTGCTGAACAAGCCCAGGCAATGTCTTTCCAACGTTAGCTTGGAATGATGCAAGCTGCAAGTTGGAAGGCATCAGCCCAAGATTGTACAGAAGCTTTTATTCACAAATACAACCCAGTGGAATAATTGTAGTTCTTTACTTCAGGACTGGAGGAACCAAACAGTTTCTTTGTGTGTGTGTTTAATAGATGTGGACAGTTGCCTTTTCTGACAATCAGCAGAAACCACTTTCCTGCTCAATATAAAGCAGATGGAAATTATCCATTTACAAGAAGAGCTTTAAAATGAAGATGGCAACTCTATCCCCTGAAGATTTTTGTTTTAAGAAACAGCAGGAGGTGAGGACAGAACTAGAGCTGACAAAATGTCTCTCTGGTTCAATTTAACCTGACAAAGTAAGAATGCAGTTCACCCTTCTCTGTTCCCAATGGCCATATTGCAAGAGAGCAACAGATGTTTGGTCATCACTTCTCACCGACCTGCCTTCCTTCACGGGTGGGGGCCACAGATACATTTTAGGAGGAAAAAAAAACCTAATGGATTTATCTGCAGCAAAACATGTGCAATCCCCTCTGTATAGCATTTCTCTATTGGTGCCGTTTACCCTCCATTGACAATTACAGGAAAAACAAGTGGCAATTACTTCCTTTGCTATAATAGAACCTGAAATAAAGCAGAGTAAATGTTCTGTTAAAATTTAGGGGGTTTTCCCCCCCTTTTTCTCTAGATACATAAAAACAAGTGGACGAAACTGATAGTCCGGTAATGCAAAGCTGGTAGTACGGAATGAAATGTTTTGCTCCATTCTCTTATTGCTTTCTAGAGATCCTTAAACTGTTCTGGATTTTAGTTTTATGCTGAATGGAGACAGGCTGGAATTCTCAGTATTGTGTTTTTTCTCTTTAAAACAAGGATAAAGAAATAGAATGAAAAAATCAAAAGGGAAGGCTGTGTTGGGGAAAAAAAATTCTACATTCTTAAAGGCTATCTTTCCATATTGTGTGTAGCGATTGTTCATAGACCTCTAGTGCCATAGCTATTTTTTCAAAAGCAGAACAAGAGAAGAACAGAATCAGAATGGACCTTGGAGGTCTTCTAGTCCACCCCCATGCTCAAGCAGGAGACACTACACCACTTCAGACAAGTGGCTGCCGAGTCTATTCTTAAAAGTGTTGGAGCACCCACAACTTCTGAAGGCAAGTTATTCCACTGGTTGACTGTTCTTACTGTCAGGAAATTTCTCTTTAGTTCTGGCTTGTTTTTCTCTTTGTTCAGTTTCCATCAGTGGTGGGTTGCCCCTAATTCGGACCGGTTCTATAGAACCAGTAGTAAAACTGGCAGGAGGCTCCGCCCACTGACCCTGACATCATCAGGACTCTTCTGCGCATGCGCAGAAGCGTGCACGCACGAGCGAAGCAAGCACACAGCCAGGGCCCCATTGCAAACCAGTAGTAAAGGTAAGTAGAACCCACCTCTGGCTTCCATCCATTGTTTCTTGTCTTGCCTTCCGGTGCTTTGAAAAATAGGTTGACCCCTCTTCTTTGTGGCAGCCCCTCAAATATTGGAACCCTGCTATCCTGTCTCCCCTGGTCCTTCTCTTCACTAGAGTAGCCATGCCCAGTTCCTGCAACCGTTCTTCATATGTTTTAGACTCCAGTCCCCTAATCATCTTTGATGCTTTTCTCTGCACTCTTTCTAGAGTCTCCACATCTTTTTTTATATTGTGGTGACCAAAACCGGATGTAGTATTCCAAGAGTGGTCTTACCAAGGCATTATGAAGCAGTAGTATCACAAAGCAGATTAGTCTAACTCTGTTTGACAGGCTACATTAGCTACAAAGTTCAAACCCAGCACAGCAAATAAGCCACTTCTAGCAGGAAAAAAAAAACCCCAGATGATTCAAATATGTGTACTAAGTCACAAAGCAAGATGAGTCTAACAAACAAACATAAGAGTTAGCCATACCTGCTTTTTTGTGTTCATTTTCTGTGTTCCTTTATTTTACTCACCACAGCCATTTCCCTCATCTTTTGCCACTTCTTATTTTAGGTCCCTTCTTTAGAAAGGAAAACTCTTATGATATCCAGTTAAATCTTCTTGACTGCTTTCAAGAGACTTTTATTATGGTATTTCTCACACAAAAGGGAACTCAGTTTAGGCATTGGATTGCTGTAAATAAGAACATATTTGCTTTCCCTATTTATCGCTTCAATTTATTAATTATTAATTTATAACTTGTTTGATTTCTATGGCTGCCCATTTCAACAAATGACTCTGGATGGCTCATACAATTCAAAACATCTCTTACAATTAAAATTAAAAAATAAACACTTTCAAATTTACTTTCTTGTGTTTATTCATTACTTTTATTATTTATCCATTAATTATTTAATTGTTGTATATTATTAAATGATCATTTGCTTATTATTACCTTTATTTCATTACTTTTTAATACTGATCATCTTTATTATTTATTAATTTACCTTATTTATTTATGACACTCATGAGAACAGTACTCCATTTAACTTTTATGCTTGAATAAAATGATGGATGCATGCCAAAGTTCATTCCCAAAATCCCAAAGTACATTAGTCCATCTCTTCATTCAGGTCATGGGCTAAGAAAAGTAAAAAAGGTTGATCTAATTTCATTTTCTTAATAAAAGTAGATATAAAAGGCTTCACACAAGAAGAGTATCATTAAGATAATCCTTGATGGCCAGTCAGAAACTGTTAGAAAAATGAGCAACAGCCTAGTTTAATGAAAAGAAAGACTAGAGGTTATATGGTAGTCATGCTCCAATATTTATACAGAGTTGTCAGAAAGAAGAGGGGGTCAAACAATTCTCTTTTTCTTTTCTTTTTTTAAAAAAGTTTTTTTATTTTTTTAAGACAAACAAACATTTAATGCATCATTCATTTCTTCCATGTGAAAGCTTGGTGTTATCTCCAAAAAGTTCTTCTCTTCTCTTATCTCTTCTATCTTCATTCTCGCCAAGTCCATTACAGAGATTTTCCATTAATATAGTATTCTAGTTATAACTTCTTTTTCAATCTCTTTTAACACTTATTTGTATTTCTTTTCTAACCAGTAATAAAATTGATTCCACTTCTCTTTTTCTGATGACACGGATAAACCTCTAAAAGGTTTATCCACTAAAAGAATGCAAATGACCAGCTGTCTGCAAAAAGTATAAATCAGTGGTTCCCAACCTTTTCTTTGGCCACAGCCCACCTAAGCATCTCTAAAATCCTGATCGCCACCCCCAATGAGATATAATTCTTACTATTCAAAAAGTGAGCTCCTACTCATACGGAGGAAGCCTAAAAGGCCATTAACTTGGTTTAAACAAGGTTCCAATTGCCCCCATTAAAAATCAAATTGCCCCCTTGTGGGGTGTGGGCTCCATGTTGGGAACCACTGGTATAAATCCTTCCATTCCCCACCATCCAGTTAGAGCTGAAGAAGCTTCTTGGATGAGAGGCGAAACGCCTTCAAAGAAAAACCAGAAAATCCAATTGCCTCTTGGGAAAAAAGCACCTTTGGGTGTCCAAAGGCAAGAAGGAACAGATGGAAACTTATCAAAAAGAGATCCAACCTAGAACGAAAGAGAAATTTCCTGACAGTGAGAACAACCTATCAATGGAATGGCTTTCCTCCAGAAGTTGTGGGTGCTCCATCCCTGGAGGCTTTTAAGAAGAGACTGGACATCCAGTAGTGGGATTCAGCCAGTTCGCACCACTTAGGGAGAACCGGTTGTTAACTTTCTGAGCAGTTTGGCAAACTGGTTGTTGGAAGAAATTATTAGGGCAGAGAACCGGTTGTTAAATTACTTGAATCCCACCACTGTGGACATCCATTTGTCTGGAATGATGCAGGGTGTCCTGCTTGAGCAGGGGGTTGGACTAGAAGACCTCCAAGGTCCCTTCCAACTCTGTTATTCTGTTATAACTCCTAGGGGTCTAAGAAAGAGAGAAGATCAGATTGACAAGGTTTTATTACAACAGCCTATGGTAATAAAATGTTAGATCTATAGTCTTCTTGAGAAGTCTGTTTCTTGACCTGATCAAATATAAAAGGCTGACATCACAATTAGAAGCTGGATTTTTATGCCAGGTTATGATCGCACAGACTTATCTACTTATATTTGAACAATGGACCTAAGCTTTTCCGAGCTTTCCACTCAACTAGTGAAGGTCCACATAAAAAACCTGGAAAATTAAAAAATGCGATATGGCATTCTCTGTTCAACATGCGTAGAACTAGGAAGAGCAGTAAGGTGTCATGTTAAGTGGCTCTCAGTTGAGCATTTACGTTAGAGAAAGAGCTAGTATGCAAATGAAAAGGAAAGAAGAAAAAAGAAAAAAAGAGATGACAGTATTATGTAAATGTGATACAAAATTCACATATTGATTTCAATGTTACTGTTTTATGTGCAACAGCTTGGAAGAAATGTGATATGTTGGTCATAAAAACCAATTGTCTTAGAAATGTGCCTCACAGAAGCAGATCCCCAAAATAGGTAGTCCCTGACTTACAATAGTTACAGTCGATTTATGACCATTGCTAAGCAAGATGATTGTTAAGTGAGTCAGGACTGACTTTATGATCTATTGTTGCAGGAACTGGGCATGGCTAGTCTAGTGAAGAAAAGGACCTTGGGAGACATGATAGCAGTGTTCCAATATTTGAGGGGCTGCCACAGAGAGGAGGGGGTCAAGCTATTTTCCAAAGCATGTGAAGGCCAGACAAGGAATAATGGATGGAAACTGACCAAGGAGAGATTCAACCTGGAAATAAGGAGAAATTTTCTGACAGTGAGAGCAATCAACCAATAGAACAGAAGTTGCCTTCAGAAGTTGTGGAAGTTTCATCACTGTCAGAAATGGTATAGGGTTTCCTGCTTGGGTGGGGGGTTGGACTAGATGACCTACAGGGTCACTTCCAACTCTGTTAATCTGTTAATATTTTTTGCTATGGTTGTTAAGAGAATCCCTGAGGTGAATCATGTGGCCATTATGTGAATTCCTGTTCTGCCCCAGCTACGGACCCCAAAGAACACAGCACACACACAAAGTCTTTTCAAACCTTAGTTTACTAAATAAATCAGTTTTTTACAACAACGGCTGTTAATTAACTGCATTAACAGCCGCCAAGAATTCAAAGAATAACTGAAAGCTTACTGTGGTTGGCAGAATGCCCAGAAGCAATTTGCAGGAAGCTGATAAGATAAGCAAGACAAGACACAAAGGTATGTGAACGAAGTTGTTCCCTGCAAATTGCCTCAGTCGGCGTTCCTCCTTAAATAGGTTAAGGGAGTGGCCAATTGGCCCCAAGCCTTACTCTCGAGGAGACCTCCTCCTGAGGAGCCATTTCTGCCTTTTGACAGCTCTGTGTGCTTATGCATCGAGGAGAGGCTCCTCCTCTTTGTCCTCTTCATTTAAGGGAGGTTCTCAAGGTTCTGAAGGCCCTGGCTGAATCCCCGCCTCTGGCACCACATCTTCTCCAGCCTCCTCATTGTCTGACTCGAGTGCCAGCTGCCCAGGCTGCTGGCGCAGCACCACACCAGCCTCCTTGCTGTCTGAATCAGCTACTAGCTGCACAGGTCACTGATGGGCCACAACAATTCCCCATTGACTTTACTTGTCAGGAGACAGGTGCCAGTTGTCAAGCATCCAAATTTTGATCACATGATTGTGGGGTTGCTGTGATAGTTGTAAATGCGAGGACCAGGTGTATATCACTTTTTTCAGTGCTGTTGAAATTCAAATGGTCACTAAATGAATGGCTGTAAGTTGTGGACTACCAGTAGTGTGACTTGAATTACATCATCCAATTCTGGAATCATGGAGTACAGGCAGTCTTTGATTTATGACCACAATTCAACCCAAAATTTCTATTTTTAAGCGAAACGTTTGTTAATTTGCCTCATTTTACAACCTTTCCTGCCACAGCTGTTAAGCGGAATCACTGCAGTTGACAAGTTAGTACTCCAGTTGTTAAGTGAGTCTGGATTTCCGTTGACTTTGCTTGTGAGAAGGTCACAAGTTGATCACATGACCCCAGGACACAGCAATGGTCATAAGTTGGAAGCATCTGAATTTTGATCATATGATCACAGGGATGATATGAAGCTCGTAACTGTGAAAAATGGTCATAAGTCACATTCTTCAGTGCCATTGTAAGTTTGAACGGTCACTAGCAAAGTGTTGTAAGTCAAGGACTTACTTGTACTGGTTAAATCTTAAAAAAATGTATATGAGCGTGTTTTTGTAGTGGTAATTTTTTACATGTAAGTGACATTACCTAGTTGCCCATCAAGAATTTTATTTATTTATTTATTTTTTATTTATTTTTTTATTTATTTATTTAGTCGAGTACATATTAGATAATATATATAAGTATAAGCATGAAATGAATACATAAAATGAGTACAATTAAAGGGAACATTAGGACAGGGACGGTAGGCATGCTGGTGCTCGTATGCACGCCCCTTACAGACCTCTTAGGAATGGGGTGAGGTCAACAGTAGAGAGTTTTAGGTTAAAGTTTTGGGGGTTTTGGGATGAGACCACAGAGTCTGGTAGTGCATTCCAGGCATTAACAACTCTGTTACTGAAGTCATATTTTCTGCAATCGAGTTTGGAGTGGTTCACTTTAAGTTTGTATCTATTGTGTCCTCGTGTATTGTTGTGGTTGAAGCTGAAGTAGTCATTGACAGGTAGGACATTGTAGCAGATGATTTCTTTATTTATTTTGCAATACAGTTTTTATTAAGTTATAAGGTATTATAAAATACAAAAGCAAATAAGAGGACGGGGAGAGAGAAGTGGGAAAGGGCAAAGAAAAGTGAGGAAAGGTAGGGATAAAAAGAAACATTGACTTCTGACTCTCTCTGTTACAGTAGAGTAAGACATTAACAACAGATCACAACTTTTTGTTTAATCATAATAGTATGAACCAGCCATTTCTATAAAGACCTATCAGTCTAATCAGTAAAACCCAAAGTCAGAGTTTCATTTTTTTCCACATCAAACATGAAGTTCAGAAGCGGTTTCCATGTGGAATCAAAAGTATTTATGTTCTTTTCTTTAATCAAAGTAGTCAATTTTGCCATTTCAGCCAACAAGAATTTTATTTTTTAAAAAAATGTGTTTATACTCTCCCCATTAAATAAAATTATTTATTCCGTATCCAGAACCAAATTACAAATCTATGCAGAAGGTTAAGAATAGACTTGGCTACATACCATACAGTATGCAGCCAACTACATATAGAACTACAGACAACTATAGTACAGTAAGATAAATGCACATCAGTTCCAAAAGCCTTTTCAGCCAAAGCAAAATATCTGCTGTTAAAAGACTGTCAGAAAGAGGCATATCTACAAAAATGAAATGGGTATGGTTGAAATGTAAAATCACATTCAAAGTACACTGGAGAGAGAGAGAGAGAGAGAGAGAAAGAGAAAGATTCTTTATATAAAAGCATACTTGGCTATGCAGCTTAAATGTTACAGAAACGCCAATAGTTCTTGTTTGTTTGTAAAAATACAAGAACTGAATTAATAGTCAATGAAGGGAAGGAGAGCAGTCAAGTGAAACAGGATGGACAGAATATATATCTACATTTAGATTGCTTCAATATTTTCTAACATCAGGAAGACCCAGGGAAGCAGACCGAACTCAAAATCCTAATAAAAAATATACTGAATGTGGAAAAATCTAAAATGAATTTCTCCACATTACAGCTACCCCTTCCTTTAAAAAAAAATCTGCACCATAGTGTGAAAGAATTTAACCCATCACTTCCTTCTTAGAATGCACCTATAATCTGATATACTTGTTTTTGAATCTCTGCAGCCAATCTGCACTAAATGTTTTGCCAACAGTTAATGTTGCAGTAATAACACACAGGTAGTGCAGCTACCCACATGGAGTAGAGACTGAGGGTTATCTATACCCTCTCTTGGGTCTTGCCCTTGAGCTTCCTGTTTCTATGGCAAGGGCATGTATTCTATTGGTTGCTCTCAGACTCCCATGGGACTATTCAGGGGTCTTTGTAGGTGCTGATGCAATGAAGCGGCTTGTTGTGCAATTCCTATTGTGGCTGAAGGCTAACCCTACCTTTGTTCAGAGCCAGACCTTGCTACAGGCAGTAATGGATGACCAAACCTGCATTTCTAAAGCTGCCCCAGCTCAGTATCTGCTTGAGGGGAGGAAGGCAGGGAGCCGAGGCTCTAAGTTTCTGTCTCCCTTAAGATTTCTATTTCTCTTTTAGGGAAAATATAATATTCTGCCTTCTTAATATTTCTCAAAATAATTCATTTTTCTAGGAGAGGAGTGGGTGCTAACTTTCTACATGCCTCTTCCAATACAATCCTGAGCTTTATTTTGCCAATTGGGCCCACAATACTTGCTGATGTCATCGATCCATCTTGTTTTAGGTCTCTTTCATGGACACCTTTGATCAAGTGGGATCCACTTGCCTTAGTCCACTGGCTATCAGTTCTTCTTGCTATGTGACCAGCCTATTTCCATTTCAATGCTTTTATTCTCTTGATTTCTGTGTATACACACACACACATACACATATATGTATATGTATAGCTATATGCATGTATATGTGTGTATGTGTGTGTGTGTATGTATGTATGTGTATGTGTGTATGTGTGTGTGTGTGTGTGTGTTTTGCCGAGACACCTGGTCTACCCCAACATGTGGGAGGGGGCATTCTGCTCCCTTTTGCCTTTTAGCTCCAACCCAGGAGCCCTCAAGCAGTTGCATTCACGACAAGCCATTTTATACCAAATATATTTTGCTGATAAAGAAATAAAGGGAGTCTCTCTTTATTTCTTTATCAGCAAAATATATTTTATATAT
>WNWU01000035.1:5236449-5255856 GCA_012654045.1 Ptyas mucosa
ATCTATCTATCTATCTATCTATCTATCTATCTATCTATCTATCTATCATGTATGTATGTATGTATCCATCCATCCATCCATCTATCATGTATGTATGTATTTATGAATCCACCCATCCATCCATCCCTTTGTTTATTGCTGTGCAATAATAACAAGTCATCTGGGTTACTGACAGTAAAGAGAGGTTAACAGTAACAGAGTTGGAAGGGATCTTGGAGGTCATCTAGTCCAACCCCCTGCTCATGCAGGAGATTAGGGATTTGAACCACTGAACTGCCGACCTTTCTGATCGACAAGCTCAAGATTTATTATGAGGTAGGTGAAGAAAAGACCAAGGGAACAGGCATTTTAAAGATAGGGGAACTTTATCCAGCTGTGGGTGTGAGGTTTTCCTTACACCCTTAATCCACAACTGAAGATTTCCTATTTTTTGGCCTCATGGTTTATATCCTACTGGGCTTCCTGCAGTCTTGGCCTTTTATCAGGATTGTTTTCAACATGCTGATTCATCTTTGTTAACATCTTTCCATAATGTGGTATTTGTTTATTTTAGATATGTTACCCGTTTCTAAGTACTTTTCAGCCATACGGTCAGTTTAACAATCCCTACGATATTTTCAGAATTTGTCTCTTAAATCAACAGGAACAGCTATTTGATTGACCCAGGGCAGAAACAGCTGAAAAAGTCAAGTGATTCTCAGAGTCTGTTCATGAAGCTGTTGAAGCTATTGTGCATTTATTAAGAAGGAAAAACTTTCACTCCTCACGGAATGAATGAGGCAACAGCTAAACTGTGCAAGCATTGTAATCTCTGAATGCACATTTTGGAACAATGCATTTCACAGGCAGTTATGAACACTAATGTTGGGACACAAACTGAGGTGCACAACTGTGATTATTGAGAGGTAAGTAGAAGATAGGCTAGCAATAAACAAGCCCAGCATGAACACCTGGGTAGACAAAGAAAGCCAAATCTATCCTAGTTGGCACTATTCACTGCAACCGTTTCTGGCTTCTCTTTTTTTTAAAAGAAAAAATAGAATCTGGCCAGGAATATACATGTTCATGGACTCTCACTGCAGCCTCATTTTAATTTTTAAAAGATACAGTGCTATTTTGCAGTCGAATTTAGCTACTAGCATTGGATGGCAACTTCCTAAGATGATGAAGACATTATTCTTCCTTGGTCCTGTATAATCACTGGGACACTTACAGGGAAAGGAATGCAGTTGGTGAATCAGGAACCAGCAGCTCCTGGGCTAGAGAGAACGGTTATATTAGCAGAGATCTGGTACCACCTGTATCTTAAGATGGTCTGCTTCTTAAGTACTACAGCAGACCAATCTTCTTTGGGTGTATGGCTTACGGTTTATTCCTGTCTGGAATAAAGAAACTAAGTTTGCCTAGTTACATCTCTGAGTCTTCTGCTGGGTAATCCGATTTTTGATTATGGAGTTAAGCATCACAAGAAATGAATTTATAACCAAACCTAACAGCTACCATCAAGAAATGCTATCAATTCGCAATCTCTAAATTGAGAGATTCCACTGTAAAGTGGAAAACTCCTCCAAAAATCTCATTGTCTGTCGGGGGGGGGGCGGGGAGAGGGAGGGAGGGAGGGAGGGGGAGAGAGAGAGAGAGAGAGAGAGAGAGAGAGAGAGAGAGAGAGAGAACTCTACTCTATTCAATGGCTGCACAGTCCTTAAAATAGTATGATGGGAACCGTAGTTAAAAGTGACCAAAGCCAAGGATGGGCTGCTGGGGGTTCACAGGGGTTCGGGAGAACCTCTAGCTAAGATTCTGTGCAGTTCGGAGAACTCCCAAATCCCACTTATGGCTGGCCCCGCCCACCCCACCCCACCCCTCCCCGCCCCACCCAGGAGTCCCCACACACCCCATTTTGGATGCGGATAAATGCAGGTTGTGCACAGAGGCTCAGGGAGGGTGAAAAACGGGCCTACTGGAAGTTCGGGAAGGCCTGTTTCCGGCCTCCAGAGGGCCTCCGGAGCCTAGGGAGGCCGTTTTCACCCTCCCAGAGGCTCAAGGAAAGCCTCCAGAGCCTGGGGAGGGCAAAAATCCCCCCCCCCACCATTGTGCAGGAGGCCGACTAGGCCACGCCCACCATGACCATGCCCACCCAGCAACCGGGCAGAGAACCCCTTGTTAAAATTTTTGCAGCCCACTCCTGAACAAAGCCAGTGTCTAAGGTGAGCAGGATTACTAAGAAAGTCTGAAAAAGAATACAGATAAAGCAAAGAAAATAGTTTGGTCTTCCCTTTCATTTTAAACAAGATGTGTGTATTCCTGCCTCTCCATTAATGGAAGGAAATGTTACTCGGTTAGTGCTGTACCGCATGTGGAAGATGCAAAATTAGCACACTTTCATTTAACATGCACGCAATGTTGTTGTCATATGGCACCTCAAATGCCAAACTCAGATTTGCTGGAATGGAGTGGTGCATTTGAATCTCAATTGTTGCAAAGAGAGCCAGTAATACAAGCATAGAAAATTAAAATGCACCACTTGTGTCAAACACAGCAGAATCATTGTTTGTTTATTTTAAAGACGCTAATAAAAGAGATTAATGGCGTTGCTTGATAATGAACCAATCTGCTGCTAGACAAGCTGCTGAAAGGAGAGAAGGCTGTTACAGGCTCAGCACCAGACCTCCAGCCTTCCGGAGTCTTGTGCATGTGCCAACCGGAATCCTTTATGCCATGATTATCATGTCATTTCCAAATTTAGGTTAATTTTATTTCATGCCCAAGCTAGCTGGAAAGAAATATTACTCTTTCCTTTTTGTTGGTTAAGAAGGGATGGATGGGTGGATGGATGGATGGAAAGGGAGGATGGGTAGGTGGGTCATTCCCATTTTTACTGCTTTTTAATTTACCCATGGTCAACTCTGGCAGTGTGTATAGGATTTTCCTTTACTGAATCTGATCACTTAGGGATTTGGGAGTTTCTTATGAAATTCTTATAAAATAGGGGTGATGGTGGCTCAGTGACTAAGACGCTGAGCTTGTCGATCGAAAGACCAGCATTCAGTGGTTTGAATCCCTAATGCTGCGTAACGGGGTGAGTTCCCGTTACTTGTCAGTCAGTCAGTTTATTTATTGATTAGCCCTTAGGCCATATCAAAGTGCAGAGTTCCAGAAACAATTATTACAAAAATTTGATAGAAACATTTAAAATGAAATTGGAATAGGAATAAAACACGATTTAAAATGTGTTCATTACTTGTCCCAGCTTCTGCCAGCCTAGCCCTTCGAAAGCACGTAAAAAATGCAAGTAGAAAAATAGGGACCGCCTTTGGTGGGAAGGTAACAGCATTCCATGCGCCTTTGGCATTTAGTCATGCCTGCCACATGACGACAGAGATGTCTTCGGACAGCGCTGGCTCTTCGGCTTAGAAACGGAGATGAGCCCCGCCCCTAGAGTCATGAATGACTAGCACATATATGCGAAGGGAACCTTTACCTCTGAAGTTCTACTCAGAAAAGAAAGTGAGATAACTTCCTTCCCCCTTCCCCATAAGTGACTGATACTCAGTAGGGGAGGAAGTGAAATATTGAAAGATTGACTGAGAAACTGTCATTATATTTTGAAAACGAAGATCACATGAACGCAGCGGCCAGTAGCAAGTTTCCTCCTCAAAATTCATTCCTCGGGAATTATGGGTCATAGATTTTGGACACATTCTGTAAGTAAGGGTTTTAGTAGATTTCCCATTCCAAACTGTCAGCTAAATTTTCTGGGGAAAAAAACCCTTACATGTAAGAAAAATATCATAACAAAGGGGGGGGGGAAATCTGTGAAGATCGTGCTCAATGAATAGCAAATAATTCGTTGCTACTTTTCGTACCAAAGTGTCATTGCAAATATGCAATGACACCTTGCATATTTATATTTTTATAAATATTTGCATTCTTTGTCATTCCTTCGGGTAAATAAGTTTTGGAGGCCTTGATTTTTAAAAAAAGATTTTTTTTGAGGCCTTGATTTTTGACCGCTCTGTTAGTAATGCAAACAACAATTCTTAAAATAGGTACACAGTGGCCATCAAATTTGCATCATATACTACACTGAAAAACCACATTTTTTTTATTAAGGTAGTGACTGTGGTGAATTTTATTTCCTGGTGTCTTCTTATATCATTTTTATCCAATGTGGATTTTAGAGCTCTTCGATTCCATGTGTCTCTTTTATCTGTTTGTAAACTGTTCAGATTCACTCAGGTAAATCACACTGAACTCAATCAGAATTGAGCTGGAAGGGACCTTCAAGGTCTTCTAGTCCAGCCCCCTGGTCAAGCAGGAGACCCTACACCCGTGATGGCGAACCTATGGCACGGGTGCCACAGGTGGTACGTGGAGCCATATCTGTGGGCACGCAAGTGTTGCCCTAGCTCAGTTCTAGCGCGCATGCGCATGCCGGCCAGCTGATTTTCGGGCCTTCCGGGCCCACTGGAAGTTGGGAAATGGGCCATTTCCAGCCTCTGGAGGACCTCCGGGGGAGTGGGGAAGGCTGTTTTCGCCCTCCCCAGGCTCCTAGAAAGCCTCTGGAGCCTGGGGAGGGCGAAAAACAGGCCTACCTGGCCCACCGTGCCATTGCATACCAAAAGCGGGAGGAGCACAGAGGAGTCGTGCACACATGCGCAGGGGGAGGGGCACATAGAATTATGGGTGTGGGCACACATGCACGTGACTCCCCTGTGCTCCCCCCACTTTTGGCACTTGATGGCAAAAAGGTTAGCCATCCCTGCCCTACACCATTTCAGGCTATCCACTCTCTTCTTAAAAATCTCCAGTGATGGAGCACCCACAATTTCTGAAGGTAATATGTTCCACTGGTTAATTGTCCTCACTGTTTCTCCTCAATTCCAGGTTGCGTCTCTCTTTGATTAGTTTCCATCCATTATTTCCTGTCCTGCCCTCTGGTGCTTTAGCGAATGAGTTGACCCTCTTCTTGGTGGCAACCCCTCAAATACTGGAATACTGCTATCATGTTACCCCTAGTCCTTCTCTTCTCTAGACTGACCATAATCAAATCCTGCAACCGTTCTTCATATGTTTAAGTTTCTAGGCCTTTAATCATCTTAGTTGCTTTCCTTGCACTTTTTCCAAAGTCTCAACATCCTTTTTGTAACGTGATGACCAAAAAGGTAAGATGAGCGGTGTAGAAATTTGATAATAAATAAATTTAGCTAAGGCAAAGCTGTTCTAAAGCAATGTTGTGTCTTCGGCTCTCGAGCCCGGACCTTCGGAGGAAGAACCCTCCGAAAGTGAAGAGGAGGAGGAGGCAAGGCCCCCCTCTCCTGGCCCGTCTGGTTTGGCACCACCCCAGGCCCCAGCTGAAAGCCCTGAGGAGGAAAGCTCCTCTGAGTCAGACGTTAATGAGGAGAGGGAGTGGATTAATCCCAGGTGGCGACGATCAGAGAGACGGGCTCAGCAAAGGAGTGGGTGGGGCCGAGCACGAGGTGATGAGTCACAAAGCCAACGCCCCACAAGGTATAAAAGGAGCTGACCTTACCTTGTTGGCTTTTGTGACGAACAAATTATTAACTTGGCTGCTTGTTTCCTGAAGTACTGCATCAGATAAGTGTTTGCTAACCTTAAGACTGTTTGTTGTTGGACATGCCGGAGAGCCTTATCAGGGACTGGCCGTGGCAACTCAAAATAACAGCTGTCTTTATCTCTCCTGGGCTCGCTGCCAGCTTGTTGTTTATGAATGGTGAATAAACGACTTTCGTACACTTCTGTTTGTGTGTGTGCTTGTCTGGGCTCCTGAAGCAGGGAGGGGACAGAACAAGCAAGGACTCTTGATTGTACAGCAACTAACAAGGGTGCAGCGACTCTGTAGACGTTTCCACTGATTTGGTGAGGCCAGAGACTGTGAAGGAGTGTTATGCACAGTGATATTATGGTGGCATTATGTATAGTACTGGAGAATGCACATAAAGATGTAGGATATATAGATACAAAATTTGCTTGGGCCCAAAGAAGATTTAAGAATTACAAAGTTCTCTAGCTTCTTTAGGTTAATTTATTAACACAGACAAGAGGCATGAAAGGTGACATTTACAAATTGTCCTTTGATATGTGGCAAAGAGAGCCAGTGCTGTGTAGTGGTCAAGTTCCTAGGCTAGAAACTGGGAGACTTTGAGTTCTAATCCCACATTAAATGCAAAAGCAGCTGAACCATTCATTCTCAGCCTCCAGGAAGAAGACAAAGGCAAACCAGTTCTGAAAATGTTGTCCAGACAGTTGATAGAAGACTGACTTGAAAGTGTATAATCACACCAAGAAAGAAGGCAAGAAAGGGAAGGTGTACAACTGGGAAGCAATCTTATGGCATCTTACTTTACATTGATGTAAAGGTAAATTGGATTAAATTGAATGTATGTGATGACATAATCTTCTGTCACAAGACTTACCATATTTTTCGGAGTATAAGACGCACCTCCCCCCCCAAAAGGGGATGAAAAAAATTAGGTGCGTTTTATACACCGAATGTAGCCCTGCCCACCCACCGGCCCCACCCTTTGGCCTCTGCCTCGCAGCAGTTACCTCCTTGCAAGCAAACAGCAAGAAAAAAGAGCTCCTTTCAGCTTCAGCACAGCCCAATTAGCACAAGTTGAATGGATCGGCCTCCTGACTCTCAGCTGATTTGCTCTCAGCTGTTTTGTGCAGGGCTCTGCTGCTTGCTGCAAAGAGGTAAATTGCTGGAGCAGATTTTTTTTTCCCCTTGTGCTAATCAAGCTATGCTGAAAACAAATATGACAGTAAAGCAGTCTGTTTGCTGTTTGCTGGAACGAGGCAAAATTGCTCAGAGGCAGAGACAGAGGGAGATTTCTTTTTCTTGTTTTCCTCACCAAAAAAGGTAGGTGTGTTTTATACTCCGGTGCGTCTTATACTCCGAAAAATATGGTAGGTGGTTGTGGGGAGAGAAAGAGAGACATAAATCCATATGCACAGAATCCACACAGAGGTCAGACTATCCATACAGAGGTCACACAAATTGCAATTGCCACTCTATCCCCTACAAAGGATAGAGTGGCAGATAGTCCTTGCCCTGCATGAAGGCTGTAGCTCAACCTTTGTATCCAAGAAGGCAACAATTCATCCAAAGTCACCAAGAACCATTGGCAAACTTGATTAAACCAATTTGTCAAGTATCAAGTATATCGTTATGCTACCAGATACCTAAACAGGAAGATTGGAAGGACAGACAATAGATAGATAGAAATACTTTCAGATCACAACAATAAAAATAAGTTATTTCTCCTTTAGAATGCCATTCATCTACAAAACACCAATTTTGTCTGGTTAGAAGAACCTCCATCTCTCTAATGAACTTCACATCATAGTCCATATAAGTCATTATTCAAATTGTCTAGCTATAAAGACATCATTCCCTAGGCAACTTTTCATTGGAATGACCATGCCAAGTCCAACTCCTTCTTGAGGATACTCATATAACATAAATCATAAAGCAATTAATTAAACATGTTAAATTACAGCTGAATTCTAACTCAGCTTTAGAAACTATGCAAGATAACATTTGAAGGGACATTTCGGACAATCTACAAATACAATTATACCACAAGTGGCCCATGTTTTCTCTAAATTTATATTCCTCCTGCTCAATAAAAGCCATCGTTCTTTCTCAATAAAAACCACAATAATAACCAAAGCTTGAACAGAATGTATAATTCTGAGTTTCTCTCTCTAAAACAATATCTCCAGACAAAGCATATATTACTGATTTTAATAATTGCATAAAGAAGGGGAACATACCTCAATATTGCTCTTTCGTCGCTTCAAGCACAGCTCTTTTTAAAATGACAACATGAACTCGTTCTAACAGAGTGTTTGGACTTGCAATATCCATTGAAACGATCTCGTTCTGCAAGGGAAGAGGAGACAGTGTCACATAAAACCAGCCGCAGATATGCATTAATGGGCTTTAAATGTCCTTAAATGATCAGGCTCCTTCCTTGAATAGCTGCTCTTGTTTTGATGTATTTTTGCAACGCACTTCAGATTATGTCTGTTTTAATTAATAGCATTTATGATGAGATTTGAGTACCTCATTTGTTCAGTACAGGGATTTTACTGCTGTTTCAAAGAAAGTTGTATAATAAGCACAGAACTGTTGCCAACTACCAGGAACTAGTTACTGGAGACCATTTTGCATTAAGACTGGGGACAATAGAAGATACTCTGAAAACAGAGAGAGGTCTTTTGTGTGAGGAACATCTTCATAGGATGGGATCAGCCTTCCTGGAAGGAAATAGCTCTTGGCGTGTATGATATTATATAGATGACATTTTTTTGTTTCAAAATACTATACTATAGCTGGTGGCAGGAAATTATAAACCAATATCAGGACTGTGCTGTTATAAGCATTATATGAGCTGCAATAAATATTACATAGAACAACAGGGTTCTACTCCAACCTGCTGTTCAAGCAAAACACCTTATACTATTCTGGACAAATGGCTGTCCCGTCTTTTCTTTAAAACGCCCATGGATGGAGCACCCACAACTTCCAAATGTAAGCCATTCCACAGATAAATTTGTTTTTACTGTCAAGACATTTCTAGTTACCGGTAGTTCTAGGTTGGATCTCTCTTTCATGATCTTTAATCTCTTTAATAATGTTTTGAAGAATAGGTCAACCCCTTCTAATCTGTGATAGCCTCCTCCCCAACTAACTACTGGAAGACTGCTATCGTATCACCTCTAGTCCTTCTTTTTGTTAGACTAGAAGATATACTTAGTTCGTTCCATCGTTCCATCGTTCATCTTATGGATTAGCCTCCAGACACTTTATCATCTTTATTGCTCTTCTCTGCACTCTTTTGAGGGTCTCAGTATCTTTTTTTTTTTTTTGTTATGGTGGTTGTGTCTAGAACTGGATGCAGTACTGCAAATGTGGTTTCACTTGGAATACCCACTGCCCAAAGTAACAGAAACACACACACAGAAAATAGAAGGGGAAAATCCTATTCATTTCCGAACCCCAAAAAATGGCTCCTTGATTTTAAAAATGTGACAACAAATATATACAAACAACAAAAAAGTAACGAACTCTATTTGCTAGCACAGGAGCAGTTAGTAATGAATAAAATAATACTCTTTGTACTGTACTTTTATTAATACTGGTAGAATGCATTTCAGGCATACAGTATATAACAATTTATCATTAGTATATACACAAAAGCAATTTCTTTTTGGTTGCTTCAGAAGCAGCTATCTAATACAAAGTTACCTGTGGGAATTGTATTGAAATATGAACATTTATTTTTGGATTAGAACAAATACTATCCAGAAATCCTGGCCCCACTTCAAAAATACTTTCCTTGGATTTTGCAAACTGAGCTATTTTCCAAAAGAGAGGGGAAATTATTCTAATTTGATCAGGAGTTGACCAATCCCAAAATCTCAGAAATTATTTTTAATTTTATTCTTCCTTTGAAAGGAAGGCCTGATATTGGGGGGGGGGATGGAAAGAGGCAAAATGCAAGGGGAATTTAAGAGTCTAGTGATGGAATTGATACCTTGTTTAATTTTACTTTCTCCTACTATTTTGATTCTCATCTCATGTTTGAGAAATTTATGACATTTGGAAAATCCCTTCTTTCTTTGATTTCTTGAATGCAGGTTTTAAAGTACAAATGTTACTTTAGGTTAAATGCTACTTTATCCCAATGTAAGCTTGAAATAAATAGCCCATCCATATGTGCCTACAAATTCTAATAGTCCATCTTCTTTTCAACTGCTTCTCAAGCCTTTGATTTATGTTCTGGGGAAAGATAATGGCTGTTAGACCAGAGACTGCAATTCCCAAACTGTATACAATGGTGCCCAAGGGTGCCACAGATAACTTACTAATAATTCCATTTATTAAATAGCAGATTAACCAACACTGGCCTTGTGAATACTTTACAAAATCATGGGGCATCACAATTTGGGATGTGCCCTACTTGATTGTTGTAGTCTGCTGTTGCAAAGCCCAGTGGAAGGGAGAATGAGTGGAAAGATATCTGTTTATATAATTTTAAATTATAATATAATTTAAAATATTAATGTAATTAGCATTATTATATTTTGGGTGCTATCAGGTCAGTGTTTTCTTGGCACGATTTCAGAATATTTGTAGATATTGTACCAGGGAACTATACTATAAAAGAGGGCTGTGAAAATATTTACAGACCTCTCGCATCTTGGTCATAAATTGTTTCAACCCCCTACCCTCAAAACGACGCTATAGAACATTGCACACCAAAACAACTAGACACAAGAAGAGTTTTTTCCAAACACCATCACTCCCAAACAAATAATTCCCTCAACACTGTCAAACTATTCACTAAGTCTGCATTACTATTAGTATCTTCTCATCATGGTCTTCTCATCATTCCTATCACCCATCTCCTCCCACTTATGACTGCATAACTGTAACTTTGTTGCTTGTATCCTTACGATTTATATTGATATTATTTCCTAGTATGATTTGATTGCTTAATTGTACTCTATGAGTATCATTAATTATACCTTATGATTCTTGATGAATGTATCTTGTTTTTTTATGTACACTGAGAGCATATGCACCAAAGACAAATTCCTTGTGAGTCCAATCACACTTGGCCAATAAAGAATTCTATTCTATTCTATTCTATTCTATTCTATTCTATTCTATTCTATTCTAGCATACATGCCTATTCTCTGCTTTCTTGTCTGTAATAATCCCTTTGCCTTGTCAACCAATTTTTAACAGGGTTAATTATTCTTGCCTCCTAATATTTTTATTTTTAAAACTCAAAATCTTAACTCTAATATTTTAATGTTCATATACTGTTTTATATTTTGATGTTTTATTGAAGAGTTTCTCTTTGAGGGAGATGGGTGGTTTAGAAATGCAAAATATAACTGAATAAATAAAATAAATTTGCCCCTTTATGAAAGACAGAGTGAATTCTAAATTGTAATCTCTAAGATTATCTTGTATGATCTTCTGATTGAGAGGGCTTCTTTCTTGGAGATCGTTACAAGCCGTCTTGTCTTTGTGAAGTGAAGGTTCCCCTCGCACACAAGTGCCAGTCGTTCCTGACTCTAGGGGGCAGTGCTCATCTCCTTTTCAAAGCAGAAGAGCCAGAACTGTCCGAAGACATCTCCGTGGTCATGTGGCCAGCATGACTAAATGCCAAAGTCACAAGGAACACTATTACCTTCCCACCAAAGGTGGTCCTTATTTTTCTACTTGCATTTTTTACGTGCTTTCGAACTGCTAGGTTGGCGGAAGCTAGGACAAGTAACGGGAACTCACCCCATTATGCAGCACTAGGGATTCGAATCGCTGAACTGCCAACCTTTCGATCAACAAGCTCAGTGTCTTAGCCACTGAGCCACCGTGTCCCACGTCTTGTCTTGTCTTTGTAGCCCTCTCTAAATAAGGAAATCAGTTTTCACAATATATTATGTTTCTTTAGGTTCAAATCATGACTGAAATGTAAAGGTAAGCTTCTCTTGGTTACCTTGGAAAGAAGCCAAATTTATATTGCTTGCAACATGATTTGGGGAAGTACAATAATGAAATTCATATTATGAAGCTTTTTATATGTTGTGGTCAAATTGTAGACAAAGTTTAACAGTGAGGTTGCAGGGGGAAAAAAAGACTCAAAGTTTATGGTCCTAAATAGAGTTAGGGAATTCTGTCTTTTGTAGCATGAAATAAAGTTTGCATTTGAAACCAAAAATGTCATCTATTGAGGCTTAGCATTTAAATCTTGACAGGCACACCTGTGACATTTAGATAAATATAAAAGATTGAAAAGAGGCGATACATACATGGCTTTCTTAGCCTTCTAGTATTAAACACAAAGTCAGTCCTCTAGAAAGAAACAAAACATTGCACTGAAAACAAAATATGTAAACCTACTAACATTTACAGAATAGAACAAACTGAAATAATTTCCCATTGTCACCTAAGGCATTGCTTTGATTGTGTTTTGTTGTGTTCCAAAAAAAAAAAAAAATCCAGACATCTTCATGCAACTAAGTTTTCACACATTTGTAAACAGGGGTACAATGGTATTCAAAGGCTCCTATCCACAACAAGGTGATTTAAATACAATGGGATTCAACTTTTGAGTACATTTATTTGGGATGTGCTCTGGGATGCAGTGGCTCAGTGGCTAAGATGCAGAGCTTATCGACTGAAATGTTGGCAGTTCAGTGGTTTGAATCCCTAGTGCTGCATAACGGGGTGAGTCCCCTGACTTGTCCCAGCTTCTGCCCACCTAGCAGTTCGAAAGCACGTAAAAAATGCAAGTAGAAAAATAGGGACCACCTTTGGTGGGAAGGTAACAGCGTTCCGTGCGCCTTTGGCGTTTAGTCATGCCGGCCACATGACAACGGAGATGTCTTCGGACAGCGCTGGCTCTTCGGCTTTGAAACGGAGATGAGCACCGCCCCCTAGAGTTGGGAACGACTAGCACATATGTGCGAGGGGAACCTTTACCTTTACCTTATTTGGGATGTGAGCAAGAGCAAAATTGCGATAATGGGCAACACTGCAATCATGTATCCAGTTGGGAGCCAAGCATCAAAACTATTAAATTAGGTTAAGCTTATAAAGTTTGGCTTGTCACAGTTCTATTACTGGAACTGGGCATTAGAATAGAACCTAATTGCATCAGGAGTTAAGTTTGCCAATCATTAATAAATAATTTTTATCCTGCCTTTATTTACATCAATAGCGTGACAAACAGAACTTATTCTACTTCCTCCTCCTATTTTCCCTACAAGAACAACTCTGCAAGGTGAGTTGGGTTGAGAGGGACTGGCCCCAAATCACCCAGCTGGTTTTCGTGCCTAAGGCGGGACTAGAATCCCCAATGTCCTACTGATTGGCCCAAAGTTCATGGCTAAAATGCAGCTAGAACTGACAGTCTCCTGATGTTTGGCCCAAAGTTACCCAGCTGTCTTTCATGCCTAAACTGGAACTAGAATTCACAGTCTCCTGGTTTCTAGCTGGCTCTTAACATTAGCCTTAACATTCACCAAGCAAACACAGTAATAATGCCAAAAATTTAAATCTAGATTACAAGCAATTATCTCTTTCAGGTCAATTTTTCTAATCTGCTTTTTGAAATCCAGATTTCTCACTTGTTAAACAAGACATTGGTGGTTTACCTGAGCTATGGGTCTCATTTCAATATAGCTTGCAAAGCCAAATGTTGTGACAGTTTAACAGCCATAACAAAGCATTTCTCTAGTGCAAATAACCACAAAGGGATATAAAATTTCATGGTGTAATCCATCCTCGGTTTGTATGTTTATTTTTGTATGAAAGTGACATTGCCATAGAATCTCTGTCAATAGGTACAGAGACTCAGTGCAAAAATACCTCGGCCAAATTAGAAAATATGGCAATCAATCACTAACTTTATATTCATCACTGGAAAAGAATTCTGATTTATCTCAGCACATTCCTTGCCTCATAATCATGAGCCATTATAGGATAGTTCGGTCTTTTTAGCCAGCCTTTTTGCTTCCCCAATTTCATCTCGAAGGCAAAATTTGGAAAATGAAGCTTCCTATTTCCCTGCTAATTTCAGGTGGACTGAAGGAATAGACTTGGTTATGGTGAAAATGAAAGAGAAAAGGAGGAAATGTAGACCCCCTCAAAAAAATATTGAGAACTTTAAGGTGTCCTGTTACTCAACAATGAGTAAACAGAAATTATTCAGAAATATATTGCATTCTATTTTCACTGAACATTTGCAAACTAAACAGTGGTGGGCTTCAAAAATTTTAGCAAGGGTTTCTCTGCCTGGTTGCTGGGTGGGCGTGGCCTAGCCAGCCACCTGTGCCATGGCAGGGGAGGGTTGTTTTTGCCCTCCCTGGGCTCCGGAGGCTTTCCTCGAGCCTCCAGGAGGGTGAAAACGGCCTTCCCAGGCTCCGGAGGCCCTCTTTGGCCTTCTTGAACTTCCGATAGGCCCATTTTTCACCCTCTCCAAGCCTCTGCATGTGCCCTGCACTTACCTGCATCCAAAATGGGCTGCGTGGAGACTCCTGGGAGGGGTGGAGCCATCCAGGAGTGGGATTTGGGGGTTCTCTGAACTGCACAGAATCTTAGCTAGAGGTTCTCCCGAACCCCCAGCACCCCACCTCTGAAACTAGAGTCAAGGCTTCTGAAGTATACATTAACCAAAACAGTTTTATCTCCCTAAATCTGACTTGTTCTGAAAATCTCCAAGGCAGGTATTAAACAAGCAAATTAGGTTATGGCAGAACTAGGCATTTATACTTCTTTATATCAATATAAATCAATGACATAATGGTTAAGCGGTTAATAGTGGTTAAGGCATCAGGTTAAAAAGCGGGAGTCTGGGCGTTCCAGTCCCACTTTGGGCATGAAAGCCAGCTGGGTAACCTTGGGCCAGTCATTCTCTCAGCCCAACCCACATCACAGGTGTTGTTGTTGTGGGGGAACAGGAGGACGGATGTGGATTAGTTATGTTCAACACCTTGAATTATTTATAAAAATAATAAGGACTGGGTAAAACAATCCCCCCCCCAAAATAATAATTCTCGACTGTAGTGAAGCAGGGAATAAAATAACTTTAGTAAACTAAAGCTTGGTTCTGGGGAGGGGCGAGAAATTGTCCCCCTCAGAATGGGCTCACAATTTGGGTGTCCTCCTAGACTCACAGCTAAGATTAGAGCAACATCTGACAGCTGTGGCTAGGGAGACCTTTGCACAGGTTCGCCTGGTGCACCAATTGCAACCCTACTTGGATCAGGAGGCTCTCCTCACAGTCACTCATGCCCTTGTCAGTGTTGTGGCTCCAACCCCCGAGCCCATCACATCGGAGGAAGAAGGCTCCGAACATGAAGGAGAGGAGCCAGCCAGGCCTCCCTCCCCCGGCCCCTCCTCTCTGGCAATTCCTCAGCTGTCGACCGAAGGAGAGGAGATTAGCCAGGAGCCAGGTGTCTCCGATCGGTCGGAAAGTGATGAGGGAGACAAGCTGTGGCTGGACCCACGTCAGCGTCGGCGTGCTAAAAGATCCCAGCAAATGAGGAGGCGTGCCAGGGATTAGCTGAGTCACTGGACCACACCCCACAGGCTATATAAAGGAGTGGGGTGGCAGTTTGGATTCTGTGACGGACAAAGTTTCATTCTTGTTAGTTTCTTGGCGCCAAGCCTCAGTCGGCTTCAAGGATTGGAATTTGGACTGTGTTTTCCCAGCTGGTGTGTATATGTTTGTTATCTGGTGAAGGAACACCACCCCCCTTGTTTAGTAAAGAACTTGGCAGCCGGTTCCCATAGGGCTGCCAAGCCTTGATAACGAAACCTCCGTGTGTGCCAGTCATTTAACCCTTGTCTGTCTGTGTGGGTTTGTGCGTGTGGAGGACGGGGACAGAACAGTCACCTCACAGTTAGATTATTGCAACGCGCTCTACATGGGGCTACCCTTGAAAAGTGTTTGGAGACTACAGTTGTCCAGAACTCAGCTGCGTGAGCTGTCGTGGGTGCACCTATATACACCCACATTACACCAATTCTCTGCAAGCTGCACTGGCTCCCTATTGGTCTCCGGGCACAATTCAAGGTGTTAGTTATTACCTTTAAAGCCCTACATGGCTCAGGGCCAGGTTATCTTTGAGACCACCTTCTGCCACAGAGCTCCCAGCGACCAGTAAGATCCCACAGAGTTGGTCTCCTCTGGGTCCCATGCTGGGTGGCGGGCCCACAGGGGAGGGCCTTCTCTGTGGCTGCCCCAGCTCTCTGGAACCAGTTACCTCCTGAGATCTGGACCATCCCCACCCTTTTGGCCTTCCGAAAAGCGGTGAAGACCTGGTTTTTCTGGCAGGCCTGGGGATCACACACTCCTTGTGATCTGGTGAGATCCGGCCATGAATGGCATGAATGAGTTTTTAATGTTCTTAATGTTTTTAATTTTTAAATGTTTTTTTTTAATAATGATTTTTTAAAATGTGTTGTGAGCCGCCCTGAGTCTTCGGAGAGGGGCAGCATATAAATTGAATTAATTAAATTAATTAAATAGCTAAACGAAATCCTGAAACTTTTGCTTTCCCAGATTATAAAAAAATCCAAGCCAAAAACCTCCAAAAGCTAGGTTGATCCCAATTACAAAAAAATAAAAAAAAAAAAAATCAGCTTATGCATGTTTTATGGTACAGAAAAAAAATGTGGTTACTGCAAAAAATCCACAGGTGAAGAAAAATGTACACTGATCAAGATGTATCAGCAAGTATTGTGAGTCCAATTGGCAAAAGAAAGCTCAGGACCATATTGGTTGAAAACATGCAGAAGTGGCTACATTCCTGCAGTGGATAGGCAAGGGCTAAAATGATAATGATGATGATCAAGATGTATATTTGAATAAATATAATTAAATACAATTAAGTTAAATACAATTATTTGCCTTCATTCATGAAATACAATTAACTTTCAGATGTTCCCTTTCTTTCCCATTCCTTGTATCTGTACTTAATAAGCCTGCGTTTCTTATACTTCCATTCTGTGCTACTAACAAATGCAATATGCTATCATAACATTTGGATCCTGTTATCCAGTGTTCAAAAATTCCAAGCCAGCAAGCACCAACCCAACAGTTGTACAGCCAGTTAAACCGAGCTATTTCATTTGGCTTAACTAGAAACTCCCAAACCTGCAATGCAAGCAGATATGATTTAATGGTCTAAAACCTCCAAAGTGGATCATAATGCAAAACGGATTAATTGTCAGCTGGCATTCGAGACAACATGCACCAGATGCTTTCAGTTACATTTGTGGTGTTCCTCTTTTAATATCAAGACTTTAATGCACTGCAAGGCCCATAATTCTGCTTTCTTTCTTGCTGAAACAGATTTAGGAGCATCGATTAATATCGGTTTTGACAGCCAAAACCCAACACAAGCTTCACAAAACCAACGCCGGCTAAATGCTCCAAAATTATAAATTGCAATTGTCCATGTATTCATAATGCATGTATTGTATACACAAGTCCAAAGTAACTTAGAACTAAAATTCTAGAGTCCTTCAAAAATGAAGCAAAGACATGAAAACCAAAGCATGATTTCTAATACCCCAGCTGAAAGGATATCCAAATAAGGAGCTAGATCAAAACAAAGGGGGAGAGGATCAACTATTTTTGTCTAGTATTATCTATAAGAGGTCTCTTACACTTTAAAATAATTTATTTCAAAAGAAGATAATTTTAGTTTAATTCTTAAGAGGATCTGCACAACTTCATAGTAATTTCATTGCAATTAAAAAGGTAAAAATGAATTCAAAGTAAAAAGTAAAAGAATAAAAAAATAGAAAGAAAAGAAAAAATAGAAAAAATGTAGAAAAAACAAATGAAGAATCCCCTTTCATTACAAATATATACAATTTAGAAACTAATAATCTTTTCTTAAAGTATAACAAATGAACTCTTCTTTCAATATCTCACCTGTTGTCTGTAATATATACTGTATATTATCTAGCTAGCTAGCTAGCTAGCTAGCTAGCTATCTTCAGCAAAAGTCTACTAAGAGTTACTAAAGATAATATATTTTAAGCTTGATCAGATAAGTCAACTTTATATTCCTTTTTTCACTGTTAAATAACAGAACAGAATAATAGAGTTGGAAGGGACCTTGGAGGTCTTCTAGTCCAACCCTCTGCTCAGTCAGGAGACCATATACCATTTCAGACAAATGGCTGCCCAGTCTCTTCTTAAAAACTTCCAGTGTTGGTGAATTCACAACTTCTGGAGGCAAGTTATTCCACTGCTTAATTGTTCTCATTGTCAGGAAATGTCTCCTTAGTTCTAGGTTGCTTCTCTCCTTGATTAGTTTCCACCTGTTGCTTCTTGTCCTACCCACAGGTGCTTTTAATAAACAAAAGTTCCTGTAAGCAGGTGCTGTTAACAAACTTGATCTTTAATCTCTTCAAATAATATGCTAGAACTTGATTTCTTCTCATTTTTTCTTTGTCCCTTCCCATAAAACATTTCAAAGCTTTTGTAAATTCAGCCTAAGAAGCTTATCTAGATCACTATTTTGGTTCACTTTTTGTATACACCTCTTAATCAGCTGGTTTCATTTATATACCCAATGCAGCACCTTTTTTTTTCCTTCATATCATTCTTGTAGTCTTTCACTTTTAAATCTACTGTCAGATCAGTTTCAGTCATGTCTGGGTAAAACTTGGTCCTCTTTGATAGCATCTTTTAAACACAGATTGACTATAATGGCAGACACTCTTAAAATTAATTTTAAGAAGCAAACAATGAAGCAGAAAACTGTGTTCTAATCAAGGAAGTACTAAGGAGAAAACCACACCCCTCCAAACACTGGCAGGGCCTTGCCAATTATACAATTATACAATTGCTATTGTATAAAACCAGAGCAAACCCCTCACTCACTCATCCTCACTGATGACGTTACCTAAATAGGTAATGAAATGTCTGCAAGCAAACAACCAAACTCAGAAAGCACCAAGGAATCTGCATACAAATCTGGGGGGGGGAAATAAGGAGCCCCCCCTTGTTACCTTTCAATTTACATATTCAGGCTTTGCCCAATCTTTCTTTCAGCTGTGTGAGACCAAGCCTATTGATCTAGGAGGAGGCATATGCTGTAATTTGTTACAAGAAAGAAGTATGTCTGCTGCAAAATCAACAATAAGTTGATTGCTATTTTTGGGGATTTTAGCAGCTTGGAAAGAAGAAGTTTACAGCCTACTGCAAATCAGTAGACATCAAAGTAAACAGAGCTCATTTTGGCGGAAGGGTTTATTCACACACACACACACACACACACACACACACACACACACACACCCTTCAAACTATGTCCTTCTTTAAGCAAAGCAATTTTAATACAGGCAAAGAAGAGAATGTTCTGAAGCCCAAGCAGCCTTGTGGGGCTGAATATTGATTTATGTTCAAAAAGTTATTTGCAAAACTGTGATGATCTTGGCACTGTTGCTTTACAGTTAAGCTGGGTTGATTTGATGCCTCCCGCCCGAGCAAGGAAAAAGTTAAACCTAAGTTTCAAATTAATACAATGTTTTGGGAAACACTGTGATGGGTATTAGAGGGGGGGGGAGGGAGGGAAGGAGAGACTTCTGATTATTGGAAGGGATGGAAGAATTCTGGGTAACAAAAAAACTAAATGAAGCATAAAAAATGAATACTAGACTACGTGAGACTAGGAACTTCTGACATTTAGAAACGGCACTAAGTGGATTAATTTTATTCCAATTATTCCATCCATCCACCCATCCATCTATCCATCCATCCATCCACCCATCCTCTATCATCTATCATCTATCATCTATCTATCTATCTATCTATCTATCTATCTATCTATCTATCTATC
>WNWU01000035.1:5256025-5270272 GCA_012654045.1 Ptyas mucosa
ATCTATCTATCTATCTATCTATCTATCTATCTATCTATCTATCTATCATTGTTAGGTGGCTCATCTATCTATCTAACCTGGCTAGGTGGCTCAGTGGCTAAGACACTGAGCTTGTTGATCAGAAAGGTCGGCAGTTCGGCTGTTCGAATCCCTAGTATAGGTCTCCTGTGTGAGCAAGGTCCCACCAAGATCCCCTTCCAATTCTGTTACTGTTACATGTAATGACGAGGTGCTATGTTCAGGGGGAAGAGCAGATTTTCTCCAACTAACACTGTGTGTTTAATTGGATAAATGGCTTGGATATGAATATATAGAACACTTACCGTATATACTCGCGTATAAGCCGAGTTTTTCAGCCCGTTTTTCAGCCTGAAAAACGCCCCCTCAGCTTATACGCGGGTCACAAAAAAATGACTTTCCCTGCAAGCTAGGAAACAGCGGGAGAACGGGGTTTGCTTACCCCGCCCACTCCCAATCTATTGGGACTGCCTCCTGAGTTCCAGCTGATGGCTAGAGGGAAAAAAACACTTTAAATTCTTGCCACGGGGCTTCAAAGGCCCCCCCTACAGCTGATCAGGGTTAAAAGAAAACAAATGAGAAGATCGGTGCCGCTATAAAAAGGTGCCTTCTGCAAAGAGCACATTTTTTTAAAAAAGGTGCCTGCTGCAAAGAGCACATTTTTTTTCTCCTGCTGAAACCCAAAGCGAAACTAAAACAGCTTGTTGGCTTTGCTGTTTGCTAAGGCAGATTTCTTTTCTTTTTCCTCATCAAAAAAGGTTGGTGCAAACAATGGGAAATTTATGGCAAATGGCAAAAGAGGGGAGTTCAAGATTTTAAAACACAAAAGAAAAAAAAGCTCTATTTAAATAGGGAATTGTAATAATTGAGATATTATTAATTGTATATTGTGTTGAAAGCAGAAATGGTTAAGTTGTGGTTTGGGAGAATATTGGGGGAAATTATTTGGTTTATTATTATTGGTAAATATAATTAATTGATTTGTAAGAAATTGGATTGCATGGAAATAATTGGAATATTCAATATTCAAAGAAAATACATTGTATGTTTGTATGTGTGTTTCTAATTATTGCTATTTATTCATATTTGTTCTCCTTTTATGCACATGGACTACTCAGAGGGCTCAAAAAGTTATTTTTGACTGGTCCTCGCACTTGTGACCAGTCCTTGAACTTACGACTGTCCTCACATTTTACGTTTTGGCCCTATCTTGTCACCATGCAAAATGCCCGTGCAGCATTCTTAAAACCATGTCACTCATTTCACAACTGCTTCTCTTCACCATGGTGACAAGATAGGGCAAAAACGTAAAATGTGAGGACAGTCATAAGTTTGAGGACTGGTCACAAGTGTGAGGACCAGTCAAAAATTACTTTTTCAGCCCTCTGAGTAGTCCATATGCACAAAAGGACTACCCAGAGGGCTGAAAAAGGTGATTTCTGACAGGTCCTCGCACTTTTGACCGGTCTTTTTTTATTTTGAAATTTAACAGTAGCCGCTGCATTTCCCACCCCCGGCTTATACTCAAGTCAATAAGTTTTCCCACTTTTTGGGGGTAAAATTGGGGGGGTCGGCTTATATTCGGGTCGGCTTATACTCGAGTATATACGGCATTCCATTTCAATAACTAGCTTATTCCTCGTACCTTATAAAATTGGCTACATATTTCCATCATACATGTATGTATATATGTATATATTACTACTCCTATCCCTGTAATCTACGCCATATGCTAAATAAATAAATAAAGTTGAAGTTATCTGCTATCCATCTCACCTTCAAGCGACTCTATGCTTCACACTTCATCATCAGAATGATGTTTTTGGTCACATTTTGACTATTTTAATGATATTTTACTGAGGAAACTGCAACTGTCTAGATGCTATTGTCTAAACAAGGGTCTGGAAAGTCTTTAAATTAAAATAAAAACACATTGCAGCTAAATGTGATGTGTGAAGCCAAAATTTGCCTTTGTGGCTCCATAAGACCCATGTCAAATCTCAGTAACCCAGCTTTAACCCAAAAGTCTCATTACTGTGATCTGTTTTAATGTAGAAATCAATTCAATGCCCTCCAACATGGAATGCATAGAAAAATACATTATCTTAGGAAGTGTACAAGGAATGCATTATATTAGGAAACACCACAAAAAAATCTTTGAGCAAGAAGAAATATGGAATAGATCTGAAATTAATTTATGTTTGGGGAAAATGAGATGCTGAACGAAACCAAAGCTCAGAATTCTTCCATCCCTGTGATTATCCATATCTTAAGATTCAGGATTCCTTACCTTTAATTATCTTCAGCAAAATCAACATATTATCCCTTCCCAGTATTAATTTCTTTTAATATTAAACTATAAATACACACTTTTCTAGTTTGAATATCAATGTTCCTTTACCCACTAGCTTTTTCAAATTTCCTATGACATTATGAATATCTGTTTGCACAAGGTTGAAGATGAAAAATGTCAGTTTGAGCCTGACGTAGGGTAAATATCATACTTTTTAATAGTCCCCAAATCTTGATTCTTCTGTAATTTGACTTGAAAATTAATAAAACTCCCATGTTTTCATCTTTCCCAAAGAAAAATCTCAAGGAATTCTTCCCATTAGATTTTCTAAATTAAGAAGCAAAGGAAGTTTCTGAGCAACAGAGGAAATATAAAGGAGGAGGAGAAAAAAAAATCTTCAGAACTCTTCATACTCTCCAACAATTAAGTAGGTTAGAAACATTGAAGGAATTTCCAAGCATTTCGGAGAATAAGGGAGAAAAATTGAAAACTTATTTTATTTTTTTTACTAGCCTTTTATGCCACTCCAAACAGGTCTGATTCTGAATGACTTAGAGATCTCTAAAGGGCAATAAGATAATAATTTAAAGCCAACAGTATAATGGTGTAACTTAGCTAAAGTGTCAAGGAACTTAATTAAAGCAAATTTCAGCCGAGCTGGTCTATCTCTTCCCTACTATTCTAACGGGCATTGTGCCTAAGTTATCTAGACACAAAACCATGGACATCATTCAATTCAGTAAGTGGGACTGGCAGGAAGGAAGAAAACATAATTGGTAATTTCTTCAATTGTTTCTTTTTTCTCTCTCTTTACTTTCTATATCCTTTGCAATTTTCAAAGAGTATGTCTTCTTTAACTGATGTTACTCTAACACACATCATACCACAGGAGATGCTGAATAGATATTTTGAGTTTGGGGAGCAAATGCCAGACATTAGAGCCTGTTGTCTATTCCTAGCCATTCTCTCACGAGTCCCTTGAGGCTAACGTACCAACAGTACATCTCTAGAAACAGGGCAGGTTTCCTTTTCCCAGGAGCTAAAGATCTTGTGCAATAGTAAGGCAACTATTTCAGTTGCTTTTGATTATTTTTCATTCAAGATACACTGAGAAACAAGCAGACTTCAAAGATAAAATAGGGACAAAGGGACTCAGCAAAGCCACAGATCAGAATGAGTGCCTTTAGCGCCACCAAGAAAGCTTCCTCAAAGTCATTTCATATAAAATGTATGGGATCTTTCCAGTGGAAATGCACAACCATTTCCTAAATTAAACACTATGAATCTACAAAGACGGATGTAAACAATCAGCTCCATTTGCAAGGCACACAGCTTCAAGCAAAAACTACTCTTTAATTCAAAAACTTCACACACACTAGGTTTATCTGTACAAGACATAAGGAAATTGGAAACTTCCAGTTGTCTGACTTATAGTTTCTCCTTTTGATTAGGTACAACACGGGGAAGATACCAGTTGCTTTTATTGGATTTATATTGGCTGGGTTTACACAATATGCCAAGGCATAATATTTATTTGGATTTTGCTTGTAAAGGTGCAAGACCTGGTCATGATTTATGGCCTAGCTATGTATGTGAACCAGGATATTAACCAAGATGAAGCAAATTGTAGTTTAAAACACTTTCTGTAGTATTCTGGGCCACATAGAAAGATAAGGATTAAAATCAGGTGAGATCAAGCATAGGGTATAATCCATTTGTCTGTTCTTAAAATCATAGATGCTAAGAAGTGAAACCTACTCATTTTATAGCCCTTATCATCTATAAAAATACCTCATTAGAGATGCAAGTTCAAAAGGGGGAGGGAGATTTCTCCAAATATTCTAAGATGGTGAGGATGATCGTTGGAAGGGGAAGGGATAAAATGAAGAAAGCATATTTAAAGTTAATTAGTAATTCCTGCCAGCTCCTGTAATAGTTTCTAGAGTTAAAGTACAACAGTTTTTACAAGGTTTTGTAAAGAGCTGTAGAAATTTGGACCGTGTTTTCATATGTTCTATTTTCTTTTGCCTTATGTTTTATAGTTGATTATATTGTGAGATACTCAGAATCATTTTGGAGTTAAGCAGTGCCTACACTGAATTAAATTTAAAAAATGGCACACTAAATTACTAAGTTGTTAAAAATGGTCAGTGAACTGCTTTTCATTTATTAACATTTGGCAGTGCAAGCCAAATATTCACACCATTTACCAATTTCAAATATTAGTAAAACTGGTCTTTTAAAAAATCAGTATCAATGAAATCCTTAATGAAGTACACATTTCTTTTCACCAATTTCATTTGCTGCCATACTATGCTATACTTTGCCAATTCAGGGATGAATACGGATACAACTTGAATTGCCTCTACCTTGTCAAAGCTTACACTTCAGGGAACAATAAAAACATGTTACTAGGGATATCTTCCTTAATTTTTTCCCCCTCAGCTTTGTAGCCGAGACTGATTCCAACTTGCCTTTTAATGATACTTAGATGATGTCTTGACAGTAGCGAGCTGGAAATGAAGTATGAAATTAAAAACCTTTGTCCGTACACAACAAAGGGAGAGAAATGGAAACTCCGTGATAGTTCTTGCTTGAAGAACAAAAATGAATCCGATGGGCATTTGAAGGAGTTGTAGGAATCTCCGAGTAAAGGAAGAAATTTGCATCAGTCCAAGGAGACCCAGTGCTCTTTTTACATAGTTAAACAGGGCAGTTCATATATTTTGTAAAAAAAAAAAAGCCATAAAAAAATCTCTACCTAGTGATATTTGAGAAATGTACAAATTCTACTATGAAATGGTCTGCTTGTATTCATGTGATTTCTCATGTATTTTTTGGCAAGCTAACTAAAGTATATAGGGTTTTATGCACATTTTTCCTTATATGTATCCATCATGTACATATGTCAGCCTTCCCAGAAAAACCAGACAGAAAACACAACCATATGAGCTACTTCTACATTATAGTACAACTAGAGTCTTGCAAGTCTGAAAGTACAAATCTGCTGATGATGCCTTTATAGCCTGAAGAACTAGGGAGGGTACCTTCTGATCTCCCTTCTCTATGCATTATGCAGCTAGGGGCTAGGGACCGTTCCCTAGGCAGCCTCCTCTCTTTTCTGTGTTCTCAAGGTCTTTTTTTTTTAATACCATCACAATATAATATAAAGTCTAGAGAAAAACACACTTAAAAATATTCCCATTAAAATGAATATGAGTTTTCGCAACTCACAAAAGAGAAAAGGGGCTATTTTGAGGATTTTGATAGAGATGAAATCATCTTCCCCTTCTTACGATCCATGGTTCTACACACAGATAGAACCCACAAATAGGTTGTGGTTTAGAAAAGTCGTTACTTAACCTCCCCAGGTCAAAATAGTCAAAGTGTTAATATTGAGTTCTTTTACCTTCTAGGCTTGGGGTGGGGGAAAGAAAAGAAAAACAAAAGTCCATAGCAATAAAAATTATTAGTTTCCATGTGGGGGAAACACATTTTTCTTCATTGATCTACCCTTCCCAAATAGGGGTCAACCTATTCTCCAAAGTACCTGAGGGCAGGACAAGACGTAATGGATGGAAGCTTAACAAAGAGAAAGAAGGAATAGCTGAGAATATATGAATAGAGTTAAAATTTGTATACTGTTGGAATGACGTTGAATTGTACAACTATCATGGATGTATTTTTGTTACAGATGTATTTGTATTAGTATTTTAATATTTTAAATTTTAATAAAGGTTTTTTGAAAATTAAAAAAATAAATAAAAAACAAAACAAAACAAAGAGAAATCAAACCTAGTATTAAGGAGAAATTTCCTCACAGTGAGAACAAATAACCAATGTCTATGTTCAAACTGGCGAACCCAACCAAAGCAGGCAGGGTCAAGATGTTCCAATCGCTGAATGCAAAACTTTATTGAGTACATCATTTCAGCACTGATGAGGGCAAAACCAGATCTAGGTAATTCCCATGCAAACACACATAATTAATATATAATTATAGGATTCTCCCTCCCCCATTAGTACAGGTCACATTGTCCAATTGAATGTCACTATATTGTTATGGGAAAAAGTCTTTGGTTTTGGCAAACTGCTGAAGTGTCCTTGGCTCTCACAGCTGTCTTCTTGATGTCTGGAGCCTACCCATCCCTCCCCCCTGGCTTGTTGGCAAGCTGAGAAGTGATAATGGTTGCAACAGCAAAAGTGTATTTCAAACTTGACAACCAATGGAGCAGCTTGCCTCCAGAAGTTGTGGGTGCTCCATCACTGGAGGTTTTTAAGAGACTGGACAACCATTTGTTTGGAATAGTATAGAGTCTTTACTTGAGCAGGGGGTTGGACTAGAAGATCTCCAAAGTTCCTTCCAGCTTTATTTTTCTGTATTCTGTTTGTCTCTCCAAGTTATATTTTATACAGTAAAGGGATAAAAATATGACTACATTTTATTTTCTCTTACAAGGCTCAAAAGCAGCTGGCAAGGTACTTTGGGAAAAGGTAGGAAGAATTAAAATGCCATTCACCCTTCACCCAAAATGCTAGGATCAGTTCTATTCATTCCATGGAGCTGCCATCTGGGCACAAACTTCAATCTGGCCTGCCAAATTACACAATTTTATTTTTAAGGAAGACACCCTCAAAATCCAGGCACCTGTTGTCTGGATCTTGAATATACAATCTACATTTCTAAAATAGCTTCCAAAATGAGTCCCATGCAAAATTCCTTTCTACAGAAATATTAATATCTCATTTTCCTTTTGGCAATTTTATGAAGCCAATATTCTTTCCTGCACAATCTTCCATAAATGCTTTGAATGATGACAGCAACATCAATCCATTGTTACTGTCATGTCATTGAGGAGTCCAGTTTGGCCACTCATGGCATCTCTCTTTGAAAGAAATCCAGGGTAGATTCATCCCTAATCATACCCCATTCATCCTATTTCACATATGCAACAGTTTCCTGCCTGGGCAGATGCTTTAGATTTTTTTTTTTAAAAAAAAGGTGACACATCAAGGCAAAGTTATACATGACTATATTTTCTTCCTGAGAAAAACATAATCTGATGACTTTTCTTCTTTAAACGAATGAATGAATAAAAATCAAAATAGCATGAAGTGGATCAGAAACAAGGGACGCATCACTCAAAGACCATGTAAAATCTTTGGATCTGAAGAATATGTAGAGATTGCTATGTGAATTAATAGCAATAGGTGAGTTACACCTAAAGAAATATATTCATTTACACACACACTTAAGATATTGTTTGAGGAGTTTTTAGAGTGATATAACTTTTTTGGTTTGAGAAGCACACTCATTTCCCTATCTATCTCTGGTGGGTATGGCCAAAGACACCAAGAAGAATCAAATTGCTGATTCACTGTTTTTTATTTCTTCCTCTCTCTTCCTCTCTGGTTACATTCCTCCTCTTTCTTTTTTCTGTCCTCATAGAGAGGAATCTCAGGGTTCAACCTTTCCTGAAGGTGCTATCACACACTAGAATGTTAGGAGACCAAAACTGAAATGCTCAGGAACAGATAGTGGGCCTGATAAGACATTGGCCACTATTGCTGAAAAAGAATTTTAAGGGCTCAGTCTTATCAGCTTCTTTCTGCTGTGGAATAGACTCCCTGGATAGTCTTTTGGCCATTTCTGCATGCAATTTTCAATCCTAATCCACATGACTCATGATTTCCTATGTGCCAGTTTCAAATGCAACAGCAGAAATTCTAATAGGACAAAATCCCTAAAACTGATGAGTAGCAGTTCAAAAATTCAAATCCTTGATGCAGCCCTAATTGTTAAAACTTCTAATTCATAATTAATTATTCTGTCTGGACCCCTCACTGCATATCGGACATCAATACAATTGAGAAAGTCCAGAGATATTTCACGAGAAGAGTCCTCCACTCCTCTGCTCACAACAGAATACCTTATGCCACCAGGCTTGAAATCTTGGTATTAGACAACTTAGAACTACGTTGCCTTCGGTCTGACCTAAGCGTAGTACACAAAGTTATCTGCTACAATGTCCTACTTGTCAATGACTACTTCAGCTTCAACCGCAATAATACACGAGCACACAATAGATACAAACTTAAGGTAAACCGCTCCAAACTTGATTGCAGGAAATACGACTTCAGCAACAGAGTGGTTAATGTCTGGAATGCACTACCTGACTCTGTGATTACTTCCCCAAACCCCTAAAACTTTAATCTTAAACTGTCTACTGTTGACTTCATTCCATTCCTAAGAGGCCGGTAAGGAGTGTGCATAAGCACACCAATGTGCCTACCGTCCCTGTCCTACTGTCCTCATTTATTCATATCCATTTCATGTATTAATAACCATGTTGATACCTATATCTGTTATCTAATACATGCTTGACAAAATAAATACATAAATAAAATAAATAAATAAATAAAAATCAATGAGTATATATGTATACATGATAACACAGACAACATCTATCAAACTTGTTGAAATTTAAGTTGCTTGAGTGATATGTTCCATCCCATATTAACATTCGGAATCAGGAGGCTTGAAAATCACATTCAGAGTGTTCTTCAGTGATGGGAGACCTAAATAGAATGAGGTGCCAGGTAATCAGTATGTAACAATTTTATTCATGACTTGGGTAATGAGATGAAAGAAATGCCTAGCAAATTTGCAGGAACTACAGAGCCAATATTTCAGAGGACAAAATAAAGCCAAAATGATCTTGATTAGAGAAATGACCTGAAAATATAAGAATGGAATCTAACAGATAATTGCAAAATTCCTCATTTAGGAAAAAGGAAAGAAAATGAAATCATTATAGGACAGCTGGCATGATGCTGAATATTAAAGTCAATTGTCACACTGCTTTACTCTGAACAAGTGTAATTTTCAGTGGTATCAAAAGAATGTAGTTTCCCAATCATAAACACAAATATTTAAACTTTGTTCTCTTCTGCTCAGATCAATTATTATATCCATTTTGGGCCCCACATTTGATTCAGATGATGTGAAACTCATTCAGAGAAGAATAAGGAGTATAAATAATGAGGGGAATTAGAAACTATATTTTGTAGGAACTGGACATAAGAAGAGATTATTTAGGAGGACAGAACAGAACAGAATAATAGAAAAACAGAGTTGGAAGGGACCTTTGAAGTCTTCTAATCCAACCTCTTGCTCCAGTGGGAAATCCTATACCATTTCAGATAAATAGTTGTCCAGTCTCTTTGAAAGCTTTCAGTGATGGAGCACCCACAACTTCCAGAGGCAAGCTATTCCATTGGTTGATTTCTCTCACCATTAGGAAATTTCTCCTTAGTTCTAAGTTGCTTCTCTCCTTGATTAGTTTCCATCCATTGTTTCTCATCTTGCCTTCTGGTGCTGATTCTTTTCAAGATTCTTTTCAACAATCTGAAGGTATGTCTCACATGTTAAACTCTCCCAGATGCATGGCAATGATTGATTATGTACCATCAAGTTGTTGGTTTCAGTATTGTTTTAAATTATAAACTGGGTAGTTTTAATGTTTTAACTATTTTTCTACTTATTTTATAATATGTAAGCCACCCAGAGTCACCTTATAAGAGAGATGGGCAGCAGAAACATACATACATGCATACATACATACATAACATAGATTTTCTCCACAATCACGGTCCCTCATGCCCTTGTTACCTCCCGCCTGGACTACTGTAATGCTCTCTACATGGGGCTCCCCTTGAGGAGCACCCGGAGGCTCCAACTGGCGCAGAGTGCGGCTCCACGGTGGCGATGGGAGCGACGTGGCGCTCTCATGTGACACCGCTCCTGCGCGAGCTGCACTGGCTCCCGGTGGTCTTCCGGGTGTGCTTTAAGGTGTTGGTTACCACCTTTAAAGCTCCATGGCTTAGGACCCGGGTACTTACGGGACCGCCTACTACCTCCAATAGCCTCCCATTGACCGGTACGCTCCCATAGAGAGGGGCTCCTCCGGGTGCCGTCGGCCAAACAATGTCGACTGGCAGCCCCCAGGGGGAGAGCCTTTTCTGTGGGGGCACCCACTATCTGAAACGACCTCCCCCCAGAGATTCGGCGGATCCCGGATCTTTGTGCTTTCCGCCGTGAGTTAAAAACTTTTTTGTTCCATCAGGCGAGCCTGGCATAATCTCTCCCCTCTTTGTAAGAAAATTTTAGTTTCATAATCCAAATTTTTAGATTCGGGATTTACATATTTTTTTAAAAAAGGGGTTTGAATTGTTGGGGCAATCATTTAATTCGGTTTTAATTGGTTTTTAAATTTTGTATCTATGTCTTTTATCTTTGCCTGTTCACCGCCCTGAGTCCCCTTGGGGAGAAGGGCGGTATATAAATCTAATAAAACTAAACTAAACTAAACAATGATCTGTTCCTAATCTGCTCTTTCAGATCATTGCCACTGTAACTGAATTTATCCATCTTGTTGCTGGCCATCCTTTTCTTCCATTTTCCAGTACTTTGCCAGCATTTTCTCTTGACAGCAAGATCTTTGCAAAATGTGTCTGAAGTAGGATCACTTGAGCTGGTCATTTGTGCCTTGAGTGAGAATTCTGGATTGATTTGTTTGATGATCAGTTTGCTTGTTTTCTTGGCTGCCCACAGTATTTTTAGAAGTCTTCTCCAACATCAACATTCAATATTCTTCCCATCCTGCTTCTTCAAAGTCCAACTTTCACTTCCATAAAATGTCACAGGGAATGCCACTGATATCAGGATTCTATACATGGTATGGAATAGTCTTAGTTATGGGAAGGCTTGCCTTCAAAAGTTGTGGGTGCTCCATCCCTGGAGGTTTTTAAGAAGAGATTGGAGAATCATTTGTCTGAAATATGGTATAGGGCGACCTGCTTGACCTTGGACTAGAAGACCTCCAAAATCCCTTCCAACTGTCTTATTCTGTTATTATTAAGGAGCTTAACATTAGAAAAAATCTTCCTAACAGTAAGACAAGACAGGAAAGTGGTACATATGACTAGGGTACATATATGGTTCACTTCAGGGGTGGGATTCAACCGGTTTGGGTCAGTTTGAGCAAACCGGTTAAATTGCTGCCCCTCTCCTCCTCTTCCAGGAGTCCCCATGCACCCCATTTTGGCTTCCAGGTAAGTGCAGGGAGGCCTACTAGGTCCAAAACAGGGTGTGGGAGGTGCATCACCCCCCTGTGTCCCATTTTTGCTCCCAGGAGGCTGCAGAGAGGCCTACTAGGCCTGAAATGGGGTACAGGGGGTTGCAGTGCAGCACATCCCCCTCCCCATGGCCCATTTTTGCTCCCAGGAGGCTGCAGGGAGGACTACTAGGCCCAAAATGGGGCATGGGGGGCAGTGCCCCCCGTGGCCCGTTTTTGCTCCCAGAGGGATGCGGGAGGCGGAGTGCTGCTTGCCACACCCCCTGGCCACACCTACCATGGCCACGCCCACCCAGCCAGTCATTAGGGCAGAAAACAGGTTGTTACATTATTTGAATGCCACCACTGCTTCACTTGCTGGGTGTGTTCCAACCCGGCTCCCAGACATGACAAACATGCTGTTTTTCACTAAACGTTCCCTTTATTAGGAGCCCCAGCAGCCCCAGCCAAGAGTCTCTCTCTCACACACATAGCAGCCTAATGAAGTCTCTAAGTGCCTGTGGAAAGCCAAGCTCACTCCTTTTCCCCCTGAAATGGCCCCAACACACCAGGAGTCTCCCCCCCACACACACACTCATAAAGGTCCTAGAAGGACTCGCTCTTATCCAGTAGCAGAGACACACACTCACATGCTCCAAAGGTACGCCCAACTCTCAGTGCCGCAGATTCCAAGAAAGAATTCCAATAAAGTTCCTGACAGGATTCAGAAGTTCAGAATATCAGTGGCTGACTGACAGGGAGACAAATAATTGTCTGTCACACTTATTTGTCTCCGCTCCCTGCCTTTTATGCACAGAACTAGGGTGGGGCGAGCACTTCTACCTTCTGACACGCCTCCTGAAGACCCCCCTGGAGAGTAGCACTCCAAGTGAGGAACCTTCTCTTGCGCTGTCTTGCAGGTGCTTGGGCTTTGACACAATGGCAGGCTGTGGGTGTTTAGTGTATAGGTGCTTGGCATCCACATGCAAAGCAAAGGTTGGAAGCCCCAGGTGCTCCAGGTGTTCAGGGGCTATCAACTCCAGGGACAGGGGGCTTGAGTACAGGCTGACTGTCTCCCAGTTGGACACTTGGAGCCCCAGAGATTTCTTGTCTGAGTTAGAGTAAGGGTATCCAACCTTGGTAACTTTTAAGACTTTAAGAATTCCCCATCCAGCGTGGCTGGATGGGGAATTCTGGGAGTTGAAGTCCACAAATCTTAAAGTTGACAAGGTTAGACCTCTGTTCTGACCCAGCACCCCAAACACGACAAACTCTCTGAACTTAAATCAATGATTATTAGGAGTGCCAGCAGCCCCAGCAAAAAGTTTCTCTCTCAATGCAGGCTAACAAGTCTGTCTGGCAGGGAGATGAATAGTTGTCTGCTACACCTATGCATCTCCACCCCCTGCCTTTTATCCCCAGAGCTCGGGTGGGGCTTTGCTAGCAGCAGTGGCTCTTCCGTTCCAAGGACCGGCCCATAGCATCTCGCTGTTTTCCTCTCCTTTGCCTTCTGTGCATTGGACCCAGCTGTTCCTCCTCTTCCTCATCAGCCACCTCTGGACTGGGGGCTGTTGCCTCTCCATCTGAGGGCTAATGGATGGACCCAGGCTCTACCTGTCTCTATCTCTGATAGCTCTATTCCCTCTCCCCCTTCGGAGCTCTCCGATTGCCTTGATGCTCGCCCCAACTCCCACTCTGCCTCCTCATCTGATTCAGCAGCCGGAAGGACTGATGGCCAACAGGCCACAACAGGCTGGCTTTTAAAGAGAAGGTGGACAGGCATCTGTTAATGATACTTTGATTGGTGCATAAAGCAGGGAGTCCATCATGATAGCATCAGCGATTCCTTCCAATTCTATGACTCTTTAGGGCACACTGTTTCATTTCCAGGTGTTTCTTGTCTTCAGTAAATCCCAAAATGTATTTTATGTAGATCCTCTGTTGTCTCCAATTTCTGAATGTATTTCATCTTTGGATCCTGGCCATATGTTTTAACAACTTCTTGTAAAACAGAAAAAAGACATCTGCAATTTGCTGATTGTTTTGTTCTTCAAGCTGCTTATTTGGAGAAAGCGTTAAGAACTTAAGGATATAGCTTGCTGCAAAGAATTCAGGGTTGCAATTAAGAAATGTATATTATTTGGTAATAATAATCATTTCCTCTTTGCAGGTATTTCTGTAATTAATTTATTTTAACATATAAATTAATGAATTGAGGGGATAATTAATTTTCTGGTCTTTTTCTAGAAAGCTTATTTTAGAAGATGTTAAAAGGTAAAATAGTAAGGCACACTTCACATATGGTACTTCTGTTGAAATGAGAGATCCTTGGTACTCTCTGAGCTTGGTTGTTTTCTTCCAGACATTTTATGGTCACACCACCAGTTCTAGGTAACTAGAACTAGGTAACATTGTCAGTTTTAGCAGGAAATGTATGCAAGAAAACAACTAAGAGCATTACCGTATATAGTCGTGTATAAGCCAACCCGCATATAAGCCGACCCCCCCAATTTTACCCCCAAAAACTGGGAAAACTTGTTGACTCGCGTATAAGCCAGGGGTGGAAGATGCAGCGGCTACTGATAAATTTCAAAATAAAAAAAGACTGGTCAAAAGTGCGAGGACCTGTCAGAAATCACTTTTTTCAGCCCTCTGGTTAGTCCTTTTGTGCACATGGACTATTCAGAGGGCTGAAAAAGTAATTTTTGACTGGTCCTCGCACTTGTGACCAGTCCTCAAACTTACGACTGTCCTCACATTTTACGTTTTTGCCCTATCTTGTCACCATGGTGAAGAGAAGCAGTTGTGAAATGAGTGACA
>WNWU01000035.1:5280272-5303958 GCA_012654045.1 Ptyas mucosa
TAGATAGATAGATAGATAGATAGATAGATAGATAGATAGATACTGTAGATAGATAGATAGGTAGATAGATAGATAGATAGATAGATAGATAGATAGATAGATAGATAGATAGATAGATAGATAGATAGATAGATAGATAGATACTGTAGATAGATAGATAGATAGATAGATAGATAGATAGATAGATAGATAGATAGATAGATAGATAGATAGATAGATAGATAGATAGATAGATATTATAAAGCATGGCCTTGGAACAGCAAACCAAAGGTACTGAATGCAAGAATGGTAATAAAATGGTAACTTCATTATGCAATGAAATGTAATTATTGCTTAATCTAAAAATCTGGTTTTGTTTAGATAGAAAAAATAAAAACTTTCTCCATCGGGCTGATCTCCAGAGATTATTAGAATATAATAGCATACAATAATATTGTACATGCATATGAGAGATATCACAGATTCATCTATCTGCAGTTGTGGTTATGATATCTCAATTATTTTCCATTATTTCCATGTTAACAATACATGTGCTAAATAATTCAATCATATACAACCCTCTGTATATCTGAATTGCATCTGCATAATGGTTCAAGGTGCTGAATCAAATGTCTGAATTTCTGAGACATTTGAAGGCATGACAAATGTTTTGGATTCTTAGAGTTTTAACTGTGGCAACTTTGCTTCTATATCAGAAAGCTTGTAAGTGATATTATGATGGTCTGCTTTTGATATGAGTAACCAGGAGAATGGTTAATTCCAAGCACCTATGAACATTATGCTTTTAAGTTTCTCTCTTTTCTGCTAGGATTTGTTTAGGCTGGTTCATATATATTCATTGAGCAAATTAGAAAACATGGTGGCAATTAGACTTCTTCTGCGTTAAGCAGACTCTTTCTGTATATTATAATATAATTTACATAGTAGTCAGACTTTTTTTGTAGAAGCGATTCATAAATCTGGCAATCAAAAATTATCTTCCAGATTAGAAGATAATAAAGGCTTACTCCTAAATTAAAAGAAAAAAAGAAAAAGACACATCCTATATTCATTCAGCACAATTTTTCTATAGATACTTTGACAAATTGGAGATCTTTTTACTCCTATATGTTGCCTTGAAAGAGGTAATGGGGGATTTTAAAAATAATTATTGATGCTATCTGCTGAAATTTTGTGGGACAAATGTCATCTAACTGGTCTACAGTCCCATTTGGCAATCAATCCATCAAACATGAAGAGGCTGCAGGCATTTTAATGCTTGTCTATTACAGCATGCGATTGATTCCCCCCCCCCAGAATTGACTCTCAACTCAGTTTGAATCAAAACTTCTTACCATCAAAAGTGCAAATACAAATTTGAATTGAACTTTGAATCTTGAAACTCAATTTCAGATTGGATCTTAGCTGATCCACACACCTCTGTTAAATTCTTTACAGCTGACAAAAAGAATTACTGCTGTATATTACTTACTGATAGATTTTCCCCCCTAATCCATCTCTTTAAAAAGATGGGTTTTTCCTATCCTGCAGCAGTTCATTATTAGAGTCTTGTAAGCTTTTTACCAACCTGATTTTGAAGGAAACCTTTGAACTTCTCACTGTAGCTCCCACAGCGGAAGAGACTGATTATTATCGACGTTTATTTTAAAAAGTAAATGTAGCATTTGCTGCCTTTACTATTATTGACTATATAGAGAAAATGTTCATTGTTTTTTTTTTAATTTTCTGGGCTTGTGCATAGAAGCTTGAAATATGTGTAAGGTATGTCCTTAATAACACTGAGAAAAGTAACTGTTTGCAAGATATACTGTACTACATTTGTGAACATTCTGTCTTTCCATATAGCCACTAATAACATGTAATCAGAAACCAAAACGTGTACATAAATTATATAGAAAAAGTGCAGAGAAGAACAATTAGGATGATTAGGGGACTGCAGGCTAAAACATACGATGAACAGTTGCAAGAACTGAGCATGGCTAATCTAGGGAAGAGAAGGACCAGGGGAGACATGATAGCAGTCTTCCAATATTTGAGGGGCTGCCACAGAGAGGAAGAGGTCAAGCTATTTTCCAAAGCACTTGAACGCCAGACAAGGAATAATGGATGGAAACTGAACAAGGAGAGATTTGACCTGGAAATAAGGAGAAATTTTCTGACAGTGAGAGCAATCAACCCATGGAACAGAAGTTGTCTTCAGAGGTTGTGGGGGGTTGCACTAGATGACCTACAAGGTCCCTTCCAACTCTGATAAACTCTTATATTTTCTCTTAGTTGCCCATGCTTTTGTATCTAACTCAGTGTAAAGCTAAACCAAAATTGAGGTGTGAATGTGGCAAAAATATAATTCCTAATAAAGAATTTGGAATTACAAATATTTTTAAACTTTGGAGAAGCAAGCATGGGCAACTTCTCTACCCAACAGGCTAACTGTGATCTGAATATTGAGTAGCCAGGGCTGCTGCTGATACTCTTAGCATCTGGAGTGCCAAGCATTTGAATGAGAGGCCCTGACAATCCTGAACTTAAATATCCAAACCAACTGGAACTCTAAAATGCTATTTTCTGTGTCATTAGCATACCCATCCTTGAACACCTGGTACTAATATTTGCTAATCTGTTTATAAATAATACGCACCTGGATGAAATTCATTTCTACCCCAGTGAGATTGCAGTTTATTTATTATGATTGGAAATTTGCACAGAAAAGGCTTAAGTGGAAAAGAATATATACATATACAAAATTAGCCTGGGTACATTCAAGTTTTTGATGAAATTTTAAAATGCATGTTTTATGGACCCTAGAGTAACATCATAAAGTGTTAAATGGTAGCTCATGCAGCTCATAAAGCCATGGGTTTGCAAGGAACAATCTTCAAGGGCAGACCCACAGAAAGTGATTTACAATAGTCCATTCATTTTATGAGTAGGGGATAAGAAACTGTTTGAAGGGTCTCCGAATCTAATGCTGTCCTCTTCTTGTCAAGCAGGAGCTGTGACACCCAGAAGACCTCAGATGGAAAGTCCCCAGGAATAGATGGGTTGTGGTGAGTATTCCAGCGTCCATAATTAAATCTGTTCATATGGATTCTAAGAGCAACCTAATGTGTTTGTAGTGAGCGATGTGATTGGTGTGATTGTAGGGGAGATGCTCTATTGTCTTCCAGTAAAGCTTCTCTGTTAATACCTCCTCCTCTTGTTGCCTTGTCTGGAGAAGGACTATTTTTCTGAGTGGGCTATCATTTTTTAGCATTTTTTAACTGTTTCTCTGGGTCTTTGCTCTTTTTCCTCTTTCTTATCTTGAGTATGGGATTTACCCAAGTCTACTGTGAGGATTTTAGTGAGGATTTTAGCCTGTAGCCCATTGTTGAGCTTGCAGAAAAACAGCTATACCTTTTTTCATTGTCTCTACATCACGTTGGATGGTTATTAGTTGCTCAAATATTGAAACAATATGCGTTTGCACTGTGAGAAGGCATTGCTTTGCCATAAACTCTGTTGTGTTCTCCTACAGTAAGCTCTTCACACTCTGAATTAGTTTGTTGTTTGCCTTTTTTTTAGCCTTTATCTCAGCCTCCATACCAGCTGTAGCTGGGCTCGTTGATTGTGAAAACAGCTGGCTGTCATTTTGCTCCCCTCCCCCCCAGATCCGGAAAGTCTAATATCTGCTATTTTGTCAGATCTCTTTGCAGGTCCAGTTATAACGTCTCCAGATTGTTGGAAATGGGGGGTGGGGGGAGAGAGATAGTTTTACTTATAAATCTCTTGCCAGCAAAGTGCTCCTCAATTTTTGGATGTTTTGCATTCTTCATTGGTGGGAGAGATCTCGGGCTGGTGCCATGGCGCTTCTTTCTTTTCCCCATGCCTTATTAGTCCACAGCAACCCAAACTTTGTCTGTGTTGTGGTCTACGCTGTTATCGTCTCCAAGAAATATTATTTAAATAAAAAGTATCCAATGGGGGTACTAAAAATTGATAAAATAAAATAAAACCAAGAGGAGCTGCTACAAACACGCTCCAACAGCAGTATTAAGAAACTAGTTTGATGTAATATGATGTACAATTGGATATCCCAGGGGCTGCCACAAAGAAGAGGGAGTTCAAGCTATTCTCCAAAGCACCTGAGGGCAGGACAAGAAGCAATGGGTGGAAAAAAATCAAGGAGAGAAGCAACTTAGAACTAAGGAGAAATTTCCTAAAAGTGAGAACAATTAATCAGTGGAACAACTTGCCTCCAGAAGTTGTGAACGCTCCAACACTGGAAGTTTTTAAGAAGATGTCAGATAACCATTTGTCTGAAGTGGTGTAAGGTTTCTTGCCTAAGCAGGAGGTTGGACTAGGAGACCTCCAAGGTCCTTTCCAACTCTGTTATTCTATATTTTACATAATATGCACACAGCTGTACATATGATGATCTCACCCAATGGTTTCTGTATGGATACTGATGATTCATGGATGACTTCACCTAAGCCTGAGTGGCGTAGGAGGCTAATGCCTCCTAGTAAGGCAGCATTTAACATCCAGCTGCCTGCAATTACTGCAAGTTCAATTCTCACCAGGCTCAAGGTTGACTCAGCCTTCCATCCTTTCTAAGGTGGGTAAAATGAGGACCTGGTTTGTGGGGGCAATAAGCTGACTTTGTATAAATATACAAAAGTATGAAGGCTATTGCTTAACTCATTGTAAGCCACCCTGAGTCTCCGGAGAAGGGCGGCATATAAATAAAAATAAAAATAAAATAAAATAAATAAATATCAGGAGCAAAAGTATTGATCCCTGAAGAACCACATAGAAGGAGGACTACAAATTCAATCTCTCCGTCAAATTAAAATTGATTGGAACAGAGTGTGGAGGACAACCAGAACAATATGATGTCCCTCACTCTCAATCACCACCACAGAGTCAGAAGAATATCACGAGTCATGATACTGTAGGTTGATGAGAGATCAAGGAGGATCAGGGTAATATATCATTGATATCCTGGCTCCACCAAAGACATCAATATATATATAATCCAGGGGTGAAATCTAAAATTTATTACTACTGGTTCTGTGGGCGTGGCTTGGTGGTGGTGGGGTAATGTGACTGGGTGGGCGTGGCCAATTTTTTTTTCTTTTAAAACCATTTTTTCCCACAACCTCTTCAGCGAAGAGGTTGTAAAAAAATACTTTCAAAAGGCTCTGACGATCCCAGCTGAGTTGCCTGATCGGCAGAGATTTTTTTTTCTTTTAAATGCCTCTGACGATCAGGCAACTCAGCTTGGATCGTCAGAGGCATTTAAAAGAAAAAAAAGGTTTTTTTCTTTGAAAAGCCTTTGATGATCCCAGCTGAGCTGCGCGATCATCAGAGGCTTTTTTTTTTTACTTTTAAAAACATTTTTTGGCCGAAGAAGTTGTAGAAAAAATGCTTTTAAAAGTAAAAAAAAGCCTCTGATGATTGTGCGGCTCAGCTGGGCATTGGGGGGTGGGGGTGGGGGCAGGGATTTTTGCTACCAGTTCTCTGAACCACCCGCCTCCATCGCTACCGGATCAGGCGATCCAGTCCGAACCGGGAGCATTTCACCCCGGTTGAATATAATTTCATCTCCATAGATCCAGATAATCTGTTTCCTCCAAGATCTTCTAAAGCTGTAACCCAATTATGTTATTGACATTTTTCCCCCCATAGTACTTTCAGAATTGCAAGATTCTGTTAATGAAACCTTACAACAAAGATGGAGTTTAGTACCCAGAGTAGCTGGACTACCTTGCAAAGCTGACAATAAGATCAAGTCAATTCTTTAGGATTTATCTGCTCATGTACTGTATATGAGACAGGAGTACAAGTAGTCCTCAACTTACAGCAATTCATTTAGTGACTGTTCAAACTTACAATGGCACTGAAAAAAAGTGATCTAGGACCATTTCTCACACTTATGACCATGGTCATGTGATCAAAATTCAAATGCTTGGCAACTGACTCATATTTATGACGGTTGCAGTGTCCCGGGGTCACGTGATTCCCTTTTGCGACCTTCTGACAAGCAAAGTCAAAGGGGCAGCCAGATTCATTTAACGACCATGTCACTAACAACTGCAGAGATTCGCTTAACAACTATTGCAAGTAAGGTCGTAAAATGGGGCAAAATGTTCACTTAGCAACAGAAACTTTGGGCTCAGTTGTGGTCGTAAGTCGAGGTTTACCTGTATATGCATATCTGTGTATATGATACATATGTATTGATTACCTGCAGATATCACACGCAAATTAGTTTGTCCACCTTCCTGAGAATTCTTAGCAATTGTTTCAGAAGCAGAGGTGATGGTACATAGCACAGCCTTGTTTCAAAAGAAACAAGTTAGAAGTTTCTTTTATTTTCAACCTAGGTTTTAATAAGTGGGGATAATTATTCCATAAATAAAAAGGTTGACAGAGAATTGCCCATTGTCAATTGACAATTACCCATTGTCACTTCCTAATGTCTCCTGGGCCACAAGAAAAATTTGTTCTAATAAATCAAATGCTTTTATATAACAAAAGAATCACTCTCCCCCCCCCAAGACAGACTTCTTTGTTTCATTTTGTTTATGTTAATAGGAGTGGGATGGAGGTAGTGGGTGTTTCATGAGCTTTTCCCTGAAAAGCCAGATAATGTCAAATTTACATCAGCAGTGGGTATTCTTTCTATCTCACCTGTAATGATAATTGTGATAAATGATAAATGTCACCTAAGGCACAGATGCGACAGTACTTTGCAAGCTAAAAGAAAGCTCAAAAGATTACCCTAAACTATTACTACACTTCACAAAAATAAATATGTGTAGACTGATTGAAGAGTTGAAGCTCAAACAAAAGGCAAATGAGTAAAAAAAAGAAAGAAAAATATCTGAAGAGAGGACATCCTACAGATGATAGGTAGGTAGGTAGGTAGGTAGGTAGGTAGGTAGGTAGGTAGATGGATGGATGGATGGATGGATGATAGATGATAGATAGATGATAGTAGATAGATGATAGAAAGATAGATAGATGGATGGATGGATGGATGGATGGTTGGATGGTTGGATGGATGATAGATTGATAGATTGATAGATTGATAGATTGATAGATTGATTGATAGATTGATTGATAGATTGGTAGATTGGTAGATAGATGATAGTAGATAGATGATAGATGATAGATGATAGATGATAGATGATAGATGATAGATGATTGATAGATGATAGATAGATAGATAGATAGATAGATAGATAGATAGATAGATAGATAGATAGATAGAATATGATATATCATATATATATATATCATATATATATTTGACTTGCTATTTCTATATAGTTGGACGTTATTTTGCTTTGGTTAAAATGCTAGCATTTTTGTTTTTTTGAAATTTTGTTCTTCACCCTTTTATTGTTCTTATTCACTTTGATGAGAATGAAATGGCTTTCTATTTTTGTCTTTCTTTACAGAGCTAAGTAAATTTCAGGGAAATTTATTATTCTCATGAGTAAAGTAGGAAAACATTTTCCCCCTTGGGATTCATTTAAATCAGAGACCAGAACATTGTAGTACTGAAGCATAAATTGATGTATTCAATCGAGATTTGAACAAATACTGGAAGCCAACGGGCAATGCCTGAAAGGGGGTTACAAGCCCTGTATATTAATATGTATACTCAACCCTTTCCTTTGATTGGCCACATTAAAATTTCAGTTAATCAACATCTTGTTGAGTACATGATGGGAAAAAGATGAATAAGACAACCAGCTTGGTGTAGTTAAGGTACTGGCCTAGAAACCAGGAAACAATGAGTTCTAATCCTGCCTTAGGCATGAAAGCTGGCTGAGTATATTTGTGGGTAATTTTGTGACCTAGGCTTCCTGAGTCATTAAAACCCACGAGTAGTCCCAAAAACCTCTTTTATTGCAACAGCTGTGAATTACGTTCATTCATAGCTGAGTTCCAATTAGTTGCAAAAAGTCCTTTGGGAGAAGTCCTTCGGGATAATCACCAACCTTTGTCTCCCTTGACACGCTGCCAAAGACCTACTTGGCAAAGCCACACGGAATTCAGAATCAAACAGAAATGCCGATTGGGAACAGAATTAACAATGTTGCTTTCCTGCAAAGTGCTCATATGCCTTTGCTCCTCTTTTAAGCCTTATGGGAGGGGCCAATCATCTCCAGGCCTTACACTCGAGTCATCCCTTTAATTTTAATTTTTGTTCTTGCCTTCTGGCAGCTCTGTGCATGCACACACTAGGAACAGGCTCCTGTTCCTCTGCCTCTCTAATATCTGACTCTGGAGGCTCTGGAGTCCACGCATAACTCCCAGATGGCCCTGGCCCCATCTCTGCCTCCAATGCAGAGCCCTTGTCTGAGCCTTCCCCAGACTCCAGGACTGGCCCATGGTCCTCCCTAGCCTCGTCACTGTCTGACTCTGCTGCCAGCTCCGCAGGCTGCTGGCGGACCACAACCCCTTCAATCCAACTCACTCTACAGTTGTTGTGGAGAAAATAGAAGGAAGAAGTATTATATATGTTTGCTGCCACGGTGGCACAGTGGTTAGAATGCAGTACTGCAGGCTACTTCTGCTGACTGCTGGGTGGCTGCCTGCAATTTGGCAGTTCAAATCTCACCAGGCTCAAGGTTGACTCAGCCTTCCATCCTTCCAAGGTGGGTAAACCCAGATTGATGGGAGCAATATGCTGACTCTGTAAACCACTTAGAGAGGACTGTAAGGCACTGTGAAGTGGCGTATAAGTCTAAGGGCTGTTGCTATTGCTGCTTTGAGTTACTTATAAAGTAATAAATGTGGGATAAATATAAAACAAAATAAAGTTTGGCACTATCCATTTCTGTCCTCATTCCAGTTCTGGTAATGTAAAATAGTGAAAATATCAGAAAAAGTTGCTGGAAATAATATTGAATCCTGAATCTTATAAACCATTCCCTGGATTTGCATTAAAAAAATGGAATATATTTCTAAGGACATAAGAACTCATGCTCAGCATGTGATTTGTTCCCTTCCAGGCATATTGAAAGACATTTCTTAGGAAGCAAAGTCCAAAACCATCTAAGAAAACATGCTACAGCAGGGGTATCAAACTCATGGTCCGCGGCCAGATCCAGCCCATGGGGTGCTTAGATCTGGCTCATGGGACCGCTCTGGAAACAGTAAAGGACTGGCCCATAGTGCCTCAGCCAGTGAAAACAGAGCTCGTGAGGGCTGCGTGTGGCCCTCCCAAGCTCCCTTTTTGCTGGCAGAGGGTTGCAGGAGGCCATCCCAGCCAAAAATGGAGCTAGGGAACCCATTTTCGCTGACAGAATGCTCAGACCATAGGCACACCCAACATGAGTGACATCAAGCTGGCCACACCCATCTCGGCCTCCCGAGGTCAAACACAACCTTGATGCAGCCCTCGATGAAATCGAGTTTGACACCCCTGTGCTAGAAGTATGAACTTCTACAGAGAATGTTCTAGGAATGCAAGGTCAGCATTGCTCTATGGTTTTGCTGAAACTATAAGAGCTTCTTCATTGCCAAAGGAGAATTCTTTTAAATTTATCCCCATGTTCATTTCTCTTTTTTATTTTTCCCCCCCATATTCAGATATAGATTGAAGGCTCTCAAGTGGTTGTCTGTTCAAGGCACTAGGTAGCAAATATTTTAAATGTCTTTAGTTGAAAACACTAAATGAAAGTCAGAGTTACTGTTAAAAACTGTTTTTGTTCTAGATGGAACAGCAGTTATCGTGTCTCAAGAAAGCTCTGAATGTTGCTGATCTGGTACAAACTACTGAGCTGTACCACAAAATAATCCCACAGCAGCTCTGCACATTGCTCTCCTCCAGCTGTTACTAAGCAAAGGATGTAATCTAGCCAAGGTACCTTTATTTTTATAAATATGTAGAATGTTAGTAGAATTTTACTAGAATTGACTTAATCTCTAGGGCATCAGAGGGCAGGGCAAGAAGTAATAGGTGAAAGCTTGTGGAAAACAAAGCTCTAGCTTAGAAATAAGTTTTCTGACAGTCAGAATAATTAATCAGTGGAATGGCTTGCCTCCCGGAACTCTGAGTGCTCCATCACTTGGAGTGCCATTTGATTGGTGGTATAAGACCCCTGCTTTGGCCAGGGGGTTGGACCAGAAGACCTCCAAGGTTCCTTCCAGTCCTCTGATTCTAGATTGAATGATGCTAAACAAGAATGCATTGTTAGAAAAAAGATCAAATGTGACGCTTTTTTCTTCTTCTAAGCTCTAACAAAAACAACGATATCGTTTCCTTTGGCAATAAATAAAGTAGGATGTGACTCTGGCCAGAAACCATAGATTTATGACAAGTTTTCCATGCTAAGAGGAGACTGAGTGATGTGCCGGTCCAGAAAGTTCAGAAAAGACAAGCAAACGGAATTGGAGATATTTTTAATTTCTGCGCAAAATGTCTCGTGTCACAGGTTTGGTTGTCAAAAGACTAAGTTTCTACCGCTTTCTTCTGTGATGCATGATTTGTAACTAATGTTTTCAATCTGCCTCTAGGAAGCTACAGAGGTTTGTTTCTGTTATTGATTTGGGAGACTACTCTTTGCTCAGTGGGTGACTTTTAATTCTGTGGGAGATCATTCTGAGTCTTCTCACTATAGTAGAAGCTGCCATAAAGAGGCACAGTAACAGAGAGCATCCAAAACTATCTAGCCTTCAAGCAACTGATTTAGCACTAAAGTAAAAAGCTCTGCAATCTGTCACACAGAACAATGCTTATACTGCCAACACAGAGATGACATAATTACAGAAAGCTAACCTACCCTGTTCAGACAAAGAATAAATCACATTGGCTATTAAGGGCCGGAGTACATTTTATGGGCATATTCACAAAAATGTAGTTGCTCATTGTATTTGTAGGTCTACATAACCTTAATCATATTATTTCTTATAAACTATTCCAACAACCAGCCCCTCTCAAGAAAGTTGTACTGGATAGATTGATTCTTGGTAACTTTTGAGTTTGGTATTTAAATCAAATGTTGCATTTCTCTTTTATAACTCTTGGTTTCTTTTGTTCTAACATGACGTATTGCAAAAGCTTTCAAAATTCACTTGACACCCTACTTTTGAGTACAATTTCATTGCTTTTGTCTCAGCTGGTTGTTTGGGAAATGGGTCATATGAGCCAATAGAGCAACAAAATCAATTATAACAATTTTACAATATCTTCATAAATAATTGAGACGAGAAAGTAGAAGGGGGACTCATCAAATATGCAGCTGGCACCAAGCTGGGAGGAATAGCCAACACTTTAGAAGATAGACTCAAGATTCCAAGAAGGATGTTGACAGGCTTGAACACTGGGCCCTAGCCAACAAAATGCAATTCAGTAGTGAGAAAAATTAGGTGGTTAGAATGCAGTACTGCAGGCTACTTCTGTTGCCTGCCGACTGCCTGCAATTTTATCAGTTTCTTGCAAAAATCAAATCCAGAAGTACACACAGATAAACTGGTTCAGCAGGATTCAAATACAAACTTGAAATATAAATATGAATATGAACCACCACCCATGGTTTACAAACTACAATAGCCTGTCAAAAGTAAGAAAACAGATTATTGTCTGGATTTCCCAGCCAGCAGATAAACCTTGGCTCCAGATGCTTAATCCCTTATTCAGGGATAGGTTTATATGACAGACACATCTCTCAATTCAGCAAGATTAGCCTGTTTAGTGCAAACCAGAATACAACTCTGTGCACATATGATTTGGCCTCTGCAATGTATCTCCAAGTCTTCTATAACTCATACAGCATTGTTCCAAAGTTATCTCTCCAGCCTTTTTCATCATTCCCTTCTGAGTTAAGAGATACTTTGCAGTTTGCACAGTGGGCTTGTACTGTACACTGCCCCTTGGAAATCACTAGCTACTGCTTAAGCATATTCAAAGGAGGATGAATAGATTCCTCTACAATCTACATGTCCTATTGATGTGGTTGTAAGACTAATCAATTAATAAAAGAATTAATAATAATTCTAAATGTCAAAATCATATAAATATTACCTGTGTTTATTTGTTCTCCAAACAAGCTCATCCCCCGGAGAAGGAAGCGGGGAGAGCCAAACCAGCAGAGAGAAAAGAGGGAAGGGCTTGAGTGCACGAAAGAGGCCTCCGAATTGGTGCCAAAAGCGCAGACCAACCCCAAAGAATACCGAGACCTAGCCAATGTGAATACCAAGCTGTTCTGTGAGAAAGACTGCAACATCCTGCCCCTCCCATTACCCCATGGACTGTGTAATTGAGATCTTGCCTGGGGCGAAACTCCACAAACCCAAAATGTACTCAATGCAACTTCTGCTGTTGTCACAGCATTATCACTTCTCAACTCGCCAAAGAACCAGGAGGGAGGGAAGGGTGAGATGAAATGCAGGCTCCAGGATTCAAGAAGATGAGCAGTGAGAGCCAAGGACACCCCAACAGATGTTTGCAAAGACCAGAGACTTTTTCTCATAACAATACAATGACACTCAATGTGACCTGCACTAATAGGGAGAGGGAGAAATCTATACTGTCATTATGTGGGTTTGATCGAGAATTAGGTAGAGCTGGTTTTGCCTTTATCAGTGCCAAAATGATGTACTCAGTAAAGTTTTATATCCAGAGATAGGAAGGTCTCGAATGTGCTTCCTTTGGTTTGGTTCGCCAGTCAGAACATTGATATTAGATTTATATATCGAGGGGCACACACACAATGGTGGGATTCAGCCAGTTCGCACCACTTCGGGAGAACCGGTTGTTAACTTTCTGAGCAGTTTGGCAAACTGGTTGTTGGAAGAAATTATTAGGGCAGAGAACCGGTTGTTAAATTACTTGAATCCCACAACTGCACACACACATATATAATGTAATATAGTATATTATATATACCATATTATATATACATATGTATATGTGGAAACACTTGTGCACAGACACAACATTTATTTGGAACCCACAACTTCTTCAGAGGAATGCAAGGTCCAAAAGACAGGACTTTGTTCCAAGCTGCATAGTTTAATCATATTCTTATTTTACCTTTTCAGTTAAGTTTTTATCCCAATGAAGCAGGCTGTTACAGGGCACAATACATTTTTTTTAAACGAAGAGGGCACTGGGAAGTTCTCATTTCTGCGACAAGTGGTATAAAGTTGGCATGGTTTCTCCTCTCTTGCCTGATGGAAACGTCAAGAGACATGCAGACCAGGTGTTAAGATGGTTACGTTGCTCACTGGGCCCATATGGAGTCTTTTCGATCAGTCATCCTTGGAGATCATCCTAGCTGTCCTTGGTGCAGCATGCCAGTCTGACAGTGAGAAAAGCCCAGCTGTTTAGAATATTTGAGCGTAGTTAGGCTGCGCGCCAATACTTTGCAGCTGAGGGAGTAAGAAATGCTGATTTGTAACAGTTAGGCACTCTGTCAAGAATGAGTGGTAGTTCAAGGAGCTTTTGGAAGCTAATCCACAGTCATTTCCAAAGGAATATGAACAACAGCAGGTTTTAGATTTCAAGAAAATGTTTGCAACTTAAAAAGAAAAAAAAGAAAGCAAACTTTTATCATGTACGCTTTTATCTGAATTCGGAGATGGCATAGGAATCCTGGTGGCACAGTGGTTAGAATGCAGCATTGCAGGCAAACTTTGCCCATAGCCTGGAATTCGATCCTGATGGGGCTCGAGGCTGACTCAGCTTTCTATCCTTCCAAGGTAGGTAAAATAAGGTTCCAGATTGTCGGGAGCAATATACAAATAATGCTTACATTGCGAACTGCCCAGAGAGTGCTGTGAAGTGCTATGGGGCAGTATATACATCTAAATGCTATTATTATAGTTATCTGAGTAAACAAATATGGGAGTTGCTTGCATTGTTTCATTGGTGGGATCTCTTGAAATCCTATACCTGAGCTGAAAGTCTCTGGAGTCATCACATCTTCTGTGAACATGTGAGTTATTGCATACTTTTCTTCCCTAATTTGGGACCATGATCGTCGTGCATGATTAATCTGCATATGACACAAACAGACCCACCTCTATTATTATTTGCATGATCATCAGCATAGAATAGGCAAAAGAAGAACCATAGGAACACCAACAGTTTTATTCTATTTCCCACACTAAAAATAAGGAGGGGCAGGAGAGATGCTAGAAGGCGCAAAAAGTTGTTTGGTGTAATGCTATTCTGTCAGAGTGTTTGCAGCGTGACTACTATTAGGAGACAACCCAGCAGCAAAACACAGCATACAGAGACTTAGACATTTAACAGTGATTTATATAGAAATATACATGGTAGCAAATACCCGACAAGCAATCAATCTTCTTCTTCTCAACTCCACACTGAGAACTCAGCAATGAATACCAGACACAAAGAGAGATATACACGAAGAGAGAGAAATACGCCCTCTCATGGCCACTTTTATATAGACACCTCTTAAAATGGTAAAAGGCTTGTGTGGACCCCTTCAGAGTCTTAAACTGGCTATACCATTGCTGATTCATTCTCATTGCATCAGCCTTACATTTCAACAGCTTTACAGTTGCATCAGCCTTACCTTGGCTGGTCAGCTTTAAATCATCATTACCCTGACACATTCCAAAATTTGTTTTGTAAATTTGAGGAGCCCTGGTGGTGCAGTGGTTAGAATGCAGCATTGCAGGCAAACTCTGCCCACAGCCTGGAGTTCGATCCTGATGGAGCTCAAGGTTGACTCAGCCTTCTATCCTTCCAAGTTGGTAAAATGAGGACCCAGTTTGTTGCAAATATATATATATATATATATATATGCAAATAATGCTTCTTCGTTGTAAAGATTGCCTAGATCAGGGGTATCCAACTCACAATGACACGTTGTCATCATGTGATGTATCACAACTTTTTTCCCCTTTGCTAAACCGGGGATGGGCATGGCCAGCGCGTGACCCATCTGACTTGTAGGCCATTAGTTTAATACCCCTGGCCTAGATAGTGCTACAAAGCACTAGGGAGCGGTATCTAAGTCTCTATTGCTACTGCTTAATTTTTAAAAGTTTTTTTTTCTCACAAAAAAATGTCTGTTTTTCTAGCTCATTTTCATGGAACTTGAGGGGGGGGTTGTTTCGTTTTGGGGTTTTTGTTTTTTTTTTACATTTCTCCAGATGGCATTTCTGGTTGGAATTGGTAGAGACTTCTGGCTAATATCTTTCCATCATTCCAAAGTCTTCAGGGTGGCCCTCATTTCCCAATCTAAGAAAGAAAGCTAATGGAAAATTCCCCCTTTAAAATTTTTCTTTGGGATTTAAGTGCAATATAGGAAGCCATGTGAGATACAGAAGAATTGATTATACAATAAAAGATAGACAATTCATATACACCCTATGTACCGCTTTCTTATCATCATTATTAGCCACTCAATTCTTAATGGAAAAAGAAATCAGAGCTTGTTAAAACTGAAATCATATTCTAGTTTATATAATGAGATAATGTTGGGTTTTTCTACCCTCTGCAATGTTTTCCATACCCTGAGACCACTTGATATTAAGCAACCATGTCAAATCCCTTAATAAACATATGCATACAATCTGTTAATAGTTATAGAATATTCAGGTCTCTGTAGGTCTTCTCTATTGGATGTCAGACTTCACCCAACAGGCATGCAGAGACAATTATACAAAGAACCTGGAACTGCAGATAAGCAGTTTATTGTAGGAAAGAATATGAAGTTGTTACAAAAGAATTTCGCTGCATGCCTTCCTTCCCCAAAAGCAAATTGTCTAGACAGTATTCATTCTTTTACTCTCTAATCCAACATTTCTCAACCTTGGCAGCTTTCAGATGGGTAGACTTCAACTCCCAGAATTCTCCAGCTAGCATGCTGGCTGGGGAGTTCTGGGAGTTGGAGTCTACCCTTCTGAAAGGTACTAATATAGATAAACCCTACTCTAGCCATTTTGTTCTGCTATATATACACCAAGGGCCGACCACCCCACTCTTTTAATAAGAGTTTCTATGTCCACCTCCACCTTTCTTATGAAATTGCGGGTCTTGGTCTATTGGTTATGGCACCAGACTAGATACCAGGAGACCATGAGTTCTAGTCTTGCGTTAGCCACAAAAGTCAGCTGAGTGACTTTGGGCTAGTCATTCATCCCATCTCACCTTCCAGGGTTGTCGTTGTGGAAAATAATAGGAGAAGGAAGGTGTGCTGGATATGTTCACCACCTTGAATTATTCATAAAACTAATAAAGGTGGGAAATAAATAAATAAGTCTCTCTGTGTATGTATGTATGTATGCACTGTATGTATTTTCTCTTTTTGGCTCACACTGATGCCCTTTGAAACCACACACTCAAACCAGTGGTGGATCGCTACCAGTTCGCCCTGGTACCGGTAGCGGCGGTGGCGGGAGGCTCCGCCCACCCGCCCAGATGTCTCTGCATATGCGCTGAAGATGCGCGCATGCGCCCTCAAGCAAACTGGTAGTGACCAAAATTGAATCCCACTACTGACTCAAACCTATAACAGCCAAAACCTAAACAATAACATCAGTTGGTGCTTTATTTTCATGGCCAGTGCACAATATTTTGCTCCCATACAGGCTATAGGGAGATGCCTTTCAAATGCGTTGGCTTAAAAGTCTCAAAGTATAACAGGAGCCTTGGCTTGATATCCAGTCCATTTGGAGGACATCTTAGTTTTTAATTAGACCAAGGTCACCAAATGAATTTCATGGTTGATTGAAGATTTATACTTACGTTGTTCTGAACCTATCTATATTCCAAAACTGCACCAGGTATATGGTTCATGGGATGGTCTTCCCATCATCAGTGATAGTAGGTCCAACAAATAATTAGTGTTGAATGTGGGACAACTTTGGCAGCGTTACATTTTTCTGTCTGGTAGCAAAACTTGATTACTGATTCTTGTCAGCATTCTGTGAGCAATTTTTCAAATTGCTTCTATGCCTTGACCTTGAAAAGATCTTAACAGGATGATTGGAAATTCATTCTAATTCTTCTTCCTCTTTATGGGTTACAGCACACTCACCTGACACTCATCAAGTCCATTTGTCTGTGAACTGACTTAATTAAAGATTTCAAATCCCATTTGCTAGCATATATTTGAAGACGGGGAAAACATTTCATTATTACCTACATGAAATTCCTTTCCCCCCAAAGTCTCCTAAAAGTAAAAGTTTAATAGCTTGTCTCAGTATCCAGAAAATATCAGAATGTAAATGGCCTGTTTTATTCAGAGCCACATCTGATCTATGTTCTACCTCAATGTTTCTCAATCTTGTAATTTTAATATGTGTGGACTTCAACTCGCAGAATTCTCCAGCCAGCAGTGGATTTCAAATCCCCAAATTCTATTCTGACCCAGAAATTCTAGAAGTCCATGCATCTTAAAGTAGTCAAGATGTTGAGACTCTAGAAAAAGTGCAGAAAAGAGCAACCAGGATGATTAGGGGACTGGAGACTAAAACATATGAAGTGTGAAGTTTCTGAAAGATGCCCTAATTAATTCATGAGCCATGAGCCAAACTTCAAAAGAAATACAGTCATTTATTAGGAGCACCATTTCAGCAATATTCAGATGCAGTTAGAACTAATCCCACGTAGATTTACGTTCCCCTATGACCCTGTCTCTCCCCTCCTCCCTGGCCATGTCATAAATCACATTCTCCAATTAACCACTTTGGCTGGCTGTGAAATCCAACACCCTCATTCTGATTGCAGTACGGAAGCATATATGGAATGTGTCCTCAGTTAGGGAAATCAATCAGCTCTATCAGTTCTCCCTCCTGCTCAGCTTTGCAAGTTGACATGAAGACTGGTTACAGGAACTGGGCGTGGCTAGTCTAGTGAAGAGAAGGACCAGGGGAGACATGATAGCAGTCTTCCAATATTTGTGGGGCTGCCACAGATAGGAAGGGGTCAAGCTATTTTCCAAGGCACCCAAAGGCTAGACAAGGAATAATAGACGGAAACTGAATAAGGAGAAATTCCACCTGGAAATAAGGAGAAATTTTCTGACAGTGAGAACAATCAACCAATGGAAAAGAAGTTGCCTTGAGAAGCTGTGGGAGCTTCATCACTTGAGACTTTCAAGAAGATATTGGGTTGCCATTTGTCAGAAATGGTGTAGAGTCCCCTGCTTGGGCTGGGGGTTGGACTAGATGACCTACAAGATCCCTTCCAAGTCTGTTAATCTGTAATCTGGAAAATCTGGAAAAACTGCTCAGGTCAATCTTTCACAGCCCCAGAAAAGTGTGAATTGACTTCAACTCTCAAAATTTGCCAGTCATTTGAAGTCCATGCATCTTAAAAATTGGGAGATTCTGCCCTAGATGATTGAAGAGGGCTGCTAGGTAAGTCAAAGACTGGGACAAAAGGAAGCAGGTATCTGAGTGAAAATGGAAAGGACGGTTTTGAATAGAGTTAAAACTGAGAATCAGAAAGGAAGCAATGGCCTATGGAAGAAGAAGGAAACAATGAAAGAATTCTTCCCTATAATTTCATTGTCATTGGAGATACCTTTGCCCTCTTTTCTCCTGGACTTGCTGACCCAAAGAGATGCATCTCAAAACAGTAAACTTCATCTTTGCAAAATATAACTGATCTCAGGAAAAGCCACGCTTCATACATAAAAACAGCAACGGCACTTCCAAGACAAAGGAATTTAAGCATTTTCTGTACTGTATACACATTGTACAGCATAGCCATTAGTGACTTCATCAGGCTGCAGACTAAATTATCCATGACCATTGTGAATCAGGAGAGGAGATGCAATTTGCCCAAATACCCTAGGATGTTTCTTATTCCATCATTGTAAAAGAAAGCAATAAAATAATTTAAAACACCCGGGATGCTTTCTGTGCATTAAAATTCTACATACCCTCCTAGCTCACATTTTAAAATTATGGTTGTGCAGAGCTTTCAAAGGAATAATTTGATTCTATGAAAATTCAATCAAAATGCTCCCTCTTGCATCTGAGTACTAAAAGGAGCTTCTAAGTATGTTCAGAGGGCCTTTTATTTCAGGCTGAAGTGACCAGACACATCTTTTCATGAGTCTTTTATTTCAGGCAGAATCTTGATGTTGAATCAGATCATTATGATGGTTCAATTCTTGGTGGAAGATGCACAGTGTCATTTTTTTTTGGTCTCGAAATATCGATTCCCAGGCCAGTTGTTTGGTCCTAGAATTAGGAGATAGACAGGAATTTATGGCTTTTCCAGTCTTTCTGCTCAAGCCAGCCATTTTCTTATTTCCCCCTTTATCCAAAAGTTCTTTTGAGTGAAACATACATGGAGTGACCTCTTTGTCGAGCTCACATATACCGTATATACTCGAGTATAAGCCGACCCGAATATAAGCTAACCCCCCCAATTTTACCCCCCAAAACTGGGAAAACTCATTGACTCGAGTATAAGCCGGGGGTGGGAAATGCAGCGGGTACTGGTAAATTTCAAAATAAAAAAAGACTGGTCAAAAGTGCGAGGACCTGTCAGAAATCACTTTTTTCAGCCCTCTGGGTAGTCCTTTTGTGCATATGGACTACTCAGAGGGCTGAAAAAGTAATTTTTGACTGGTCCTCGCACTTGTGACCAGTCCTCGAACTTACGACTGTCCTCACATTTTACGTTTTTGCCCTATCTTATCACCATGGTGAAGAGAAGCAGTTGTGAAATGAGTGACATGGTTGTTAAGAATGCTGCACGGGCATAAATGTGAGGATGGTCATAAGTGTGAGGACCAGTCAGAAGTGTGAGGACCTGTCAGAAATGACTTTTTTCAGCCCTCTGAGTAGTCCCTATACACATATATCACATGACCAGCTAGCCACGCCCACCCAGTCACTGGCTTGATCTAATTTCAGGCAAGTTGAAGCCTCTGTTAAGAGATACCAGGGCTGAGCAAATGTGGCCCTTTTACAACCTGTGGACTTCAACTCCCAGAATTCCTGAGACCGCCAAGCTGGGAGAACCCACTAGCTAGCAGCCAATTACAATCAGCTCTCAACTCAAGCTCAGTGCACATGGGATCTCCCTAAACGTGAGGATTTCTTTGTTTCTTTCTCCCTTTAAGCCCCCCCCAGCCCGTTTTTGCTTCCAGGGGGCTGCAGAGAGTCTTGCTAGGCACCCCCCTCATGCCCCTAGCAAGCCTTGGGAGCCAGTTGCAGGGAAAAAGTCATTTTTTTCGTGACCCGAATATAAGCCGAGGGGGCATTTTTCAGCCTGAAAAACGGGCTGAAAAACTCGGCTTATATTCGAGTATATACGGTACTTATTTTATTTCAAGATTTATAAGGCTGCCCATCTCAGCTAATGTGACTCCCACTCCCTCGGGTGGCAGCATACTGTACAACACAGATGCGAAATGAATCCAAAACAAAGGGGGAAATACAAAGGAAACCATCTTCAACAAGCAGACAATGCATAAATACAAAATATAGAATGGTAACCAAGTAAACCATGAAATAAGCACAAGGGTGACTCCCATTCAACTCCTCACTAATGGCAGGAGAGGACCCAGGTTTTAAAAGCATTTCTAAAGATTTGAGGAGTTGGGCCCTGTCCTCTATCAGGGGAAGATCATTCCAAAAAACAGCAGCAACCACACAAAAAGAAGCACTTCCTAGGTCCGTGATGGCGAACCTATGGCACGCGTGCCACAGGTGGCACGCGGAGCCATATCGGTGAGCACATGAGCTAAGCTCCGGCGTGCATGTGCGTGCTGGCCAACTGATTTTCGGACCTTCCAATCCCACCGGAAGTTGGCCAATGGGCCGTTTCTGGCCTCCGGAGGGCCTCCAGGGGGATGAGGAAGGCTGTTTTTGCCCTCCACAGGCTCCTAGAAAGACTCTGGAGCCTGGAGATCCCTCACTTTTGGCACGCGATGGCGAAAAGGTTAGCCATCACTGTCCTAGGTCCTATAAGATGACAAGATTTAAAAGAAGGAATTGGAGTATGTCCTCCCTGCGGGAGCATATAAGATGGATAGATGTTCTTGGGAGAAGAAGATAACTGGGTCCTATGTCATGTATTTGCTCTCATATTTAGCCTTTTCCTTTCTTATATACAATAGTCTTTATAAAAGTTTAGAAAGATAAAAAAAATACAAATTAAGAAAAAAAATATAAAGAATAAAATAAATTAAGACCTATCAGAAAGAACATATATATCTGAACCTTGGATCAGAATCTCTTTTGCATCATAGTGACCAGAACTGGAAATAATATTCCAAATGTGGTCTCAATAATGCACTACAGAGCAGTACCATCACTTCCTGTGATCTTGATGCTATTCCTCTATTGAGACTGCCTAGAACTAAGTTGGCTTTTTTGGCAGCTGCAAAACACTGGTGGCTCACAGTTAAAGAGTGATGCATTAGGATACATAGATTCTTCTCATGGGCATTATTGCTGAGTTAAGTACCAGCTAGTCTATACCTATACATTTGATTTCTCCTGCCTAAATGCATTGAAGGCATAGTTTAGCCTATGTTCCTGTTTATAGGAACTTCTTATAGGAAATTTTGATTAAAATTAAAATGTGTACATATTTTCCTTTTTGGGGGGGGGTTCTTTCTCTTACAGGAAACTTAAATGCCTGTAATTAGAAACAAAAACAAGTACTTCATTGAAAGTTTATGAGTCACTTCACTTTACATCTCTTTGTCTAAATATACATAATTTGTTTGAGTGACTTCTTCACTTTTATGGAAATGCCATAGAATGTTATAAACAGAACATCAATTTGAAAGATCACAAAGACCATTGTTGTCTCTTTGTTGGGGAAGAAAATAATAGTCTGTTTTTATAATAAACGCAATTGTTTATAACATTCTATGACATTTTTTTAATTGAAAGAAGCTCAAGGGCCGCCTCTTAAAAATCAAACAATTGGCAGGATTGTTATATTCAAGGTCAGAACAGCTCCCGATAAGTGCCAGAACTTGATTTCCCTGCATTTTGCAGTGCTTACAATTCTTTATGCACTAAATCTTTGCTATGATGGGATTCCAATTTTCATTTCATGGCTTGATGTAGAAAAATAAGAGCCAGGTACTTCTCAGTTTTAGCCTTTCTGACAGGACAATCCAAATATCAGATCAGCAAGCTTTGCAAAGACTATGTACTATTATAAAATCAAACATAATATATACCTGGTGATCCAGGAGTGTCCTTAATGTTCATGACAAGTTCTGGTAGCATACTGAAACCCAAACGTCAAATTTGGGCAACATTTGGACCAGTGGTGAAATCCAATTTTTTTTACTACCAGTTCTGTGGGCGTGGCTTGGTGGGCATGGCAGGGGAAGGATACTGCAAAATCCCCATTCCCTCCCCACTCCTGGGGCAAGGATATTGCAAAATCTCCATTCCCACCCCACTCTGGGGCCCACCAGAGGTGGTATTTGCCGGTTCTCCGAACTGCTCAAAATTTCCGCTACCGGTTCTCCAGAACCTGTCAGAACCTGCTGGATTTCACCCTTGATTTGGACCCATTTAAAATCATTTTCCAGAGTCTTAAAGATTGAAATGGGTAGCTTCGAAGTTTGTCTGCCATTTGGCCCTTTAAAACCACATTACCCCTGCACTCCAAATGCAAACCATATTCTCATCTTTTGGCTTCACCAACTCTGAGCAAATTCTGTGGACTTGAAAACAGATGATAGTAGATTTCATGTGTCTCTAAGTTCACATACAAATAGTAGAACGTATTTAGCAAAAATTCCAAATACTTCATCTTGGATTTTATCCAAAGCTGAAGTATTTGGAACCTAGATAACTCCAGGTATTTTCTTAGAAATGCATTGTTTGAGGCACTTCAACTTATTTCTAGTTGTTATGTCTGGCATTTACCACATCTCTGCTGCTTACTTCTTTGAATGTTGTCTTTCTTCAGTTCAGCTTCGCATTTTTATTTTTTCATTTACTTTCAAAGTTATATAATCACTGATGCTTGTATTGCAGAGTCACATTATTTTGAGTTGGTGGCCTTACAAATCATTAAATAAATAAATGAATGTTATTAAACATTTACACTGTAAGCATTTCATTGCAAGATTTTATAGTGATAAGTATCAATATGAGAGTCAGTTTTGGGTAGTAGCCAAGGCATCAGACTAGAAACTGGGAGACCATGAGTTCTAGTCCTGCCTTAGACACAAAATGCACACAACTGGATGCCCCTGAGCCAGTCACTCTCTCTCAGTTCTGGGAAGAAGGCACTGGCAAATCATTTATGAAATTGTACCCAAAAAACTACAGAGACTTGACTAGGAAGTTGCCAGGAAAAAACGCTAAATATCTATCATCAATCTCAATGGCCTCCAACCTTTTGGGTTCCAGGGACCCAAAATTTGGAAAACATTTTTCCATGGATCAGGGATTGTGGTTTCATGCACTACCTAGATCCTGCACATGTGCAGATGAAGCTTTACTCACAAGTTTCTAATGGGCTATGGGCCGGTAAGCAGTCTGTGACCCAGGATTGAGGATCTCTGCTTTATCTACAATATATACCAACTCTCTCTCTCTCTCTCTCTCTCTCTCTCTCTCTCTCTCTCTCTCTCTTTCTCTTTCTGTCTCTCTGTCTCTCTCTCTCTGTCTCTCTGTCTCTCTGTCTCTCTCTCTCTCTCTCTCTCTCTCTATCTCTCTATCATCTATCTATCTATCTATCTATCTATCTATCTATCTATCTATCTAT
>WNWU01000035.1:5307151-5321909 GCA_012654045.1 Ptyas mucosa
AAGAAAGAAAGAAAGAAAGAAAGAAAGAAAGAAAGAAAGAAAGAAAGTATATTAGGTATATTCTTAGAAGATTTGAAGGACCAGATTGGCAACATGCTGTCCTGTAGAAAAGAGGTCACCAAATGTCAGCACCAAGATCTGATACATAATCAATCATCCGTTGAAATTCAAAAATTTATATTCATAATCAAAATTGGTAGCAGTGAAAATTTTACGCATCAGGTCACAGACAAAACAGTATCTGAGGACAGACATGCAATACTATTCCCTGTTTCATGGTCTTATTCTACAATTTAGTAGTTCATATAGATTTCATTTAATTATCCAAACTTTAATGTCAAATTTTAACACTAACATTTATGTCAAATGTGAAGATCAAATTTCAGAGCGAAATTGTAATGTTAAAATAGTCAGACCAAGCCCTTTGTTAAGTGGAATTATTTTGCTTTACATCGGAGTCTGTATTTGGATTTGCTTATTTGAAGAACAAGCAAGTTTTAGGGTGGAGCAGGTGATCTTGAATTATGGAATACTTTTACAACATGTTGCTGAAAAATATTCTCCTTCCTATGGGATCCCTTTTTTTTCAATATATGTAGATTTTAAATCAGCTTTCAATAAGATTTGCAAAGATGGACTCTGGAAGAAATTTAAATTATTTACTATTGACATATAGTAAATAATTGATGAAAACTTATTTGACAACTATATGAAAACTCTTTTGGCTCACATAGCAGATAAATCAGAGGCATTTCACACGCAGAAATTGGTGAAAAAGCATCTTTTTCATTTTTATATTAACTCATTAGATAATACTTGATTAAAACTTTACGGTTTAGCAATTCGTACCCACGTTTCTTCCATAAAACCAATCATACATAATCTTGTACTATTGTATACAATAACGCAAAAATAGTTTATTTCAATATCACCCATCCATTAACACCGAGTTTACACATAATCAACACAATCTCCCACCTACTTTATTGCCACAATTGCCCATTTTTCAATGCTTTGTTTTCTTGTTTTTACTGCTACTGCATATCACACAAATTCCTGTTTTATAAAAGTTGTTAGAACCTGCTAGCAACAATACAATAACTATAGCCCCAATGATAGCCCTATAGCGATGGATATATGCATCTGATTCTAAGAGCCAGGTATAGCTTTTCATACAACATTTTAAAAAAATAGATAAAAATAACTATAATATACTAGGAGCCATGGTGGCCCAGTGGTTAGAATGCAGTATTGCAGGTTAACTCTGCCCACATCGTGGAGTTTGATCCTGATGGGCTCAAGCCTTCTATCCTTCCGAGGTTGGTAAAATGAGGACCCAAATGGTTGGGGGCAAGTTGCTGACTCTTTAAACCACTCAGAGAGCGCTGTAAAGCACTATGGAGTGGTATAGAACATCAGAGTTGGAAGGGACCTTGGAGGTCTTCTAGTCCAACTCCCTGCTCAAACAGGAGATCCTATACCAGTGATGGTGAAGTGTGGACGCACCTGGGAGGCACCGAGTGCCGAAAAGAGCACTTCATGCGTGCTTGTCTGGGCCACAATCAGGAAGAGGAGCTGCCCAGGGGGTATGCATGCACCAGATAAGGTACTTCTGGTTTTCACTGCACGCATGTGTGCTGGCCAGTAAGTCTTTTGGTTACTGCCACGCATGTGCACGTGCCAATCAGCTGGCCGGCGCGTATGCTCACACAGGAAAATGGAAGACCAGCTCTTCCGGTTTTCGGCACTGCTGCACAAACAAAGTCAGCTGATCATTGCATGTGCATGCACATGCGCACCAGAAACCCAGAAGAGGAATGGGTGACACCACACGTGCCAGGCAACATGGCTCCATGTGCCTCTTTGGGCATGCATGCCATAGGTTCACCATCATGGTCCTATACCATTCCAGACAAATGATTGTCCAGTCTCTTCTTTAAAGCCTCCAGTGATGGAGTATCCACCACTTCTGAAGGCAAATTATTCCACTGATTAATTGTTCTAACTGTAAGGAAAGTTCTCCTTAATCTAAGGTTGGCTCTCTCCTTGATTAGTTTCCATCCATTGTTTCTTGTCTTGCCTTCTGGTGCTTTGGAAAATAGGTTGATCTCCACTTACTTGTGGCAGCCTGTCAAATATTGGAAGATGGCTACCATGTCCTTTGCTCTGAATGCCCATTTTACAATGTCTAGCTTTCTTAAGATCCACCATGATCCAGCTGTCTTCCCATACAAAATAAGAATACAAAAAAACAGTTGCTACCTTATATAAATCTAAGTGCTATTGCTACAATCAATTAGCACTTCTGAATCTCAGTTCATCACCTTTACCAATCCAGATTACCCCCATTTCATGCTGCCCAAGTGCTCCTTTCAATGCAGGTAGAAAATGCAGCTACCTCTTCATAGCATTGTTGACTATGAGAAGAGTGCTAAGTGCATTTATAATGTAATGCAAGGCTAAATAGTGAACTATAAACTATCCAGAAACAAAGTGGTCCGTATTGCAAAAATATGAAGGAAACCTTAAAAACTGGCAATTAGATGACAAGCCAATATTTTTTTTATAACTGAATAAATATACCGCTTTATGTATTCAGGAGTAACCATCAAAGAATTAACACAGAGAAACCACAGTCAAAATAGTTTCAGCCAGCTATGCCTACAGAAGTGTGTGGCTCTCACAATTTTTTCCTGCAATGAAAGGGTGTAAAGGTAATAAAACTGGTCAGGCAGAAACCAGTCGTTCCCAGGCCAAAGAGAACCATTAAGTCAATATTGGAGCCCCCCCAAGGCTCCTAGAAGGACAAGCAAGTATCCGTTCACTCGCATGGGAGGAAGCAGCCTGACATTACAGACACATATTCCCTGCGTCTGTCGCTTTCATTCTAGTTCGCAATAATGCAGGTCATCTAGCTGACTTATATCTGAGAGTCTTCTGCCAAGTAAACCAATTTTTAAAGAAGAGATTAAGTGTCTGCAGAGCGGAGATTTACAGCCAAGCCTAGTTTGAAGTCTGACAAGGGATTATTATGTCCTCGTAGTCTTAGAGGTCTGTGAAGGAAACGTGCTTCTCAGCTCCTGTACCATGTACAAATATGCTCCTATAGAGAGTTTGGGCAACTGAAGGCAGTTGAGTCTCAATTCCTATCTTCTCTTCTCTCAGAATATTCTTGATATTCTGCTTGAAAACCAGCCCAGGAAGCCTGAAGTTTGGGGTTCTCCATTTCCCTTCCATCTTAGATTTGTTTTCATATAGTGTGTCATCAGTGATTGGTTTCAAAAAATGTTTTACTACCGGTTCTGTGGGTGTGGCTTGGTGGGCGTGGTATGGTTTGATGGGCATGGCTTGGTGAGCGTGGCAGGGGAAGGATACTATAAAATCTCCATTCTGTCCCCAATCCAGGGGAAGGTTACTGCAAAATCCCCACTATCTCCCGATCAGCTGGGACTTGGGAGGCAGAGAATAGATAGGGGTGGGGCCAGTCAGAATTTTTACTACCGGTTCTCCGAACTACTCAAACTTTCCGCTACCGGTTCTCCAGAACTGGTCAGTACCTGCTGAAACCCACCTCTATGTGGCATGCCCCTTTTTCGTCCAAAAGACCAAGCTGACATAGGAAAGTCTCCATTATCTACTGTGTCATAGTAAAACATCTTTGGAAGTGAGATTTTTCTAATAGACAGGAGTTCAATTTATAGTCATATGTACTCAAGACTTGTTAAAAAAAAAACAGCTTTGTATATTATTATTATGTCTATATCTCTTTTAAATCATATCATATTACAGCATCATTAATATATGATATTTATTTCATGGTGACTTTACAACACCTTTAATGATGAACAGATATTGGAATGCTGTATTGCAGTAACACTTCTACCACTGTGGAACTGGCGAAGTGAAGGTGGTAAACCTTGTTCTCTGTTTTATAATTAAATACATGGGAAATTGTGCTCCTTTTAACTCATTTCTTAAAAGAAGGTAGTAAAAAATCTGCAAAGGTTTACTCCGTTACTTAGACTGAATTGATAAAACATCTGTAACCTTTGCATCCCTTTTTAGTTTTTATTTAAGATCCAATTATTGTTCCTTTAGATTATATAACCCAAACAAGTAACTTGTCTATTGCTATAAGCTTATATCTGAAGATGTGTCAATTTCAGTTCTCAGAATTCACTTGTGATGATCCGGAACAAGGCATGAAGGTCACACAGCCAGTTGAGAATTCAAACTCCTTTTTAATGCTCCAAATTTTCCCTCAAACTCTCCCACATTCTTGGCAAGTCCCAGAGCAAAACACACACACACATACAGCAGCCTCTGGCTGCACCCAGTCCAGCAAAACAAAGGAACAGGGTAAGGAGTCCATGAAACAAGGAACAAACAATGAGTCCACAAAATCAGGAACAAGCTACTAAGTTCATAAGTAAGGAAGAAGCAAGCAGTCCTGCAAAGTCCAAATGCCTGTACTGGACACCAAACTCTACCAATTCAGCCTTTGTTCCCAACAAATGTCCTTCCCCACAGTGTCTCCTTAAATCTCAGTCCCCAGGTGTGCCTTGTGAAGAGAGGTGGGGGGCTCTCCTCCTGAGTTGTTGGGTCAGTCTGTGCTGTTCCCACCTTCTCTCCACTCTCCATGCTTGGGGATCAGGTGGGGGCAGTCCTTGATCATCACCTGAACTCTGTTGCTTCTCATGTCTACTGCTTGCCCTCTCTCAGTCACTCTGCTCCCATTCCTCCCTGCTAACAACCCGTCCCAATCTTGAGAGGCCCTGGGCTGACTCAGCCTGCTCTTCCCCACATTCCTCCAAAGCCAATGAAGCCGCCCCCTTAATCTCCATCTGCTCCAGCTCCAGCTTGTCTTCCTCCGTAGATTCAGGCTCCGAAGGGAGCATGACATCACTACTGAGCCTGGTCTTTGTTGAGAATTGTGGTGCAGTCCATACATATAAAGGATGTTAAGGTTGAGAAACTCAGACCCACTGCAAATTCTTGTATTACATCAAATTGGGATGGGATACTTGTCTATAAAATTTTAGGATCCTTTGGCTGCTTAAAAAGTTGCATGAACCGCAATAAGTGGATTGCTTAAAACAGCTGCTTCTTTTGTTGTTTTGTTTTGTTTTTGAGGCTCACAAGGAAACCTAAAAAAATTGGATTAAAGAGAGAGGCTCCACTCCCATGAGCTCCAAAATGCTTCTTCCAAATCATTTTGAAAGCTTATTTATCAATTCACAGCGAATCACACGGCACAGGCTGCTTTCTGAAGATAGTTCCAAGCAAACGATTTTTTATCTCCTCTGCTTCTTGGTGGACTTGACGAGGTTGATGAGCCCAGCAAAACCCATTAATCACATTTGATCCAGAGAATTTTTCATGTAAACTTTAAATGCTTCCTTGCATATCAGGCCCATTACTACAATAAATAAGCTGTTATTAAGATCCTGCAGGAGAATTGTTCATGCATATATTTAATCCTTCTGGAGCTATATAATAGATGCTCTTCTGGATAACATTTCAAATCTTGATTTAATCATTAAAGCACACTCGGTTTCACAGCATTTTTTGAGTATCCCCAAAGCTGGTAATATTAAAGGTTGGGGGATAGTAGTATAGTATATTTTAATTTATGATGCAATGTGATTGTGTGCTACAATCATACAATTGGTAAGACATTCATAATTCAATTGCATTTCAAAATTAAAGTCTAAATGTGGATGAAATGGTTACTGCTTTGATCCTCTGAATCATTATTTGTCTTAATAAATTCTCTAGTACAGGAATGGGGAAGTGGGAATATCGGATGTTGTTGAACTACAACTCACACCGTCTTGAACTTTTGCCCATAAAACTGATACAAACAGAAGCTCAACAATACATGACAAGCCATAAGTCAGCTTATCCTTCTCTAACACAATTTTCATCTTAAGGTTTCTACAGTTCCATCTCTATTCTTCTATTTCTTTCTCCTGAAATGTTATTATGAGACACTTTGCTAGTGTTCATTGCTTCAGAAGCATTTAGGAGGCTGGGAAAAAATATTCTAGATACTATAAAGTTGCTAATGCTTATTATATAGTTATTGGGATCATATCTGCAACCCATTACCATAATATATTCCTAAATATTATTACTGTTTTTAAAAGGAAGCTTGGAAGAAAATATCTCTGTACACAGCAAATAATAAAGTGCAATAAGAAAAACCAAAAAACTAATGTGTAAATGAAATTGGCCAGCATTTACAATCTCTCTCTAGATACACTGTAACAAGAAAGAAAGAAAAAAATTAAGAAATTAAGAAAGAAAGAAAGAAAGAAAGAAAGAAAGAAAGAAAGAAAGAGCAAAATAAATGAGCTGTCAGAGAAACTGGATAATCTGGAGGTAGACAGTCTGCAGTTTTATCAAAAGTTAAAGAGATTTTGTTGAATGCAGTCTAGAGTCTTTTATTCCATCATTCTTTCAAAAAGTTACAGAGGCGATGACCATTAGTGCTAATTGAAATGACTCATATTGGCTGCACTTTCCAACTTGATGGTGATCATTCTTAGTTCCTCCTTTCCACAGTCTGAAGTTAAATCGGAATGAAAATGAAAGATTTTGGGATCCTTTCTTCTCACTTTGATCCCCACAGAATAGTCCTCTTTTAGCAATCTGTGGGGCATCATCAAAGCAAAGAGGTCCTTCCTAGAATCTGCAGAGGGGTGAAATTCTAAGACTTCTCAAGTGTCCCCACATGCTATTATTTCTTAAAATTCTTTCACCTCTACATTTCTATATAGGTAGAACAAAACCCAAAAGCCCATTGTTTCCTTCACATCGATACAATTTCCTTGGCAGTCATGAACAAAAGTGGTTTGATTTCCAACATAAACTACGGCCTAGATATTTCCCACAGGTTTCCTCTTTAAATACCAGCCAGTTCTGACTCTACATCGTTTTCTTTAAAATAAAACTTCAAGCCAAGATAAACCAGCTGCTCCGTTACTTGATTATGGAAAAGAAAAAAGTCCAAATAATAATAATTTATTAAAGTCCATAACTCCTTTTAAACCAGAGCACAGCTATATCCTAGAGACAAAGTTCATTTACCACTGGAAAAACTGCTTGTGTTCACAGACTCACTTGAGGCAAAAATGTAGTGTGACTAGTTTTGATTTTTACAAGATGAATTGAATCCAGGCACATAAACCTACTTAAGAAATCACATTGATCCCAGTTTCATAATTGGACCTTGCCCAATTATGAGAAGAATACACTGAGAATTTTACTGGCTTCAAAGAGAGACTTGACGTGAAAAAACAGTGGGAATTCCACCTTCAGAAAAGGAATGGATGAGAAAGAGATGAGAGGGAAGTGAACCAATTGATAAGATGATTGAGAAAGATCAAAGAGACAAGTAGTCAAGAGACATTTTTGTAATATGTGGGAAAGAGGTTCAGAGATTGAGCAGAGAGATGCTGCCAAGGGAGCGGTTGGATTAGCCTCAGCAGGATAGGAGCTGAGACAGAAGAAATCTTCCCTTGTTCCTGGGCTGTAAAGGAGATAGGGGAGAATTGTACTTTTATACTTTCATATTTGCAGGATTCTGTCAATGTAGCTTCACAATAAATTGAATTAGTTTAGCAATAGCAGCACTTAGACTCCACTTCATAGTGTTTTACAGCCCACTCTAAGCAGTGTACAGAGTCAGCATATTGTCCCCAACAATCTGGGTCCTCATTTTACTAACCTCAGAAAGATGGAAGGTTTGAGCCGATCAGAATCAAACGATGGCAATAAACAGCGAGTTAGCCTACAATACTGCATTCTAACCAGGGGTGCTATTCAGCAGGGTCTGACAGGTTCTGGAGAACCGGTAGTGGAAATTTTGAGTAGTTCGGAGAACCGGCAAATACCACCTCTGGCTGGCCCCAGAGTTGGGTAGGAATGGAGATTTTGCAATATCCTTGACCCTGGAGTGGGGAGGGAATGGGGATTTTGCAGTATCCTTCCCCTGCCACACCCACCAAGCCACACCCACAGAACCAGTATTAAAAAAATTTGAATTACACCACTGATTCTAACCACTGTACCATCATGGTTCCTATAACCAGCTTGGTTTATCCTGGTTTATCCTGCAAGGTCACTATCAATTGTCTGAAATAAAATTCTCCCCGTCTCTTTTACAGTCCTGAGAAATTAGAAAAAGTATCTTCTGAATCTCTTGTCCATTGTCCAGCTGTGGGCTAGGTTGTCTCTTATGTGAACATTCCCTTGGTAGCATCTCTTCTCTCAAAGCTTTTTCCAAAGTCTATTGGAAAATGTTAGTACATGCTATTACAATTTCTTATCACTTGCTTTTTATTCATGGGCTAAATCAGTGTTAGTTTTCTGTTAAATATTTGGTGTGAAAATGTGGTGTGTGTTTTTAAAAATATTGCAATAATGGTGTAAATATCCATCATTATTAGCCATATGCATATGTATATGCAGGGGAAAGGATATTGTAATCTATTTTTTGTAATATGCCTCCTTTTAAGTTAATAAATAATAATGTAACTTCTAGACTAATAACTGTGACAAATTAAAAAGGCCTAGAAAACTATGCTATTACAGAAAGTTTCCACACAAATTGACCATGTTTCTTGAAAGTTTCCTCGTCTCTCTGTTTTTTTTAAAAAAAATCTAATTCAAATGTTGACAAGCACCATGCATCAATTAATAACTCCTCCTTCCAGTGTTGTTCTACCCAGAAACAAACCTCCCCCCCCCAAAAAAAAAAAACATTCATAGTTCTTAACATCTGGAAAGAACCCAGTACAGCCAGTTTGGTCTAGTGGTTAAGGTGCCAGGCTACAAACCAGGAGACTGTAAATTCTAGTTTTACCTTAGACACGAAAGCCAGTTGAGTGACCTTGGGCCAGTCCTTATCTCTCAGCCCAATACACCTCACAGGGTGGTTATTGTGGGGAAAATAGGAGGAGAAGATGTGCTGGATGTGTTTGCTGTCTTGAGTTATTTCTAAATATAATAAAGGGATATAACGGGATATAATGAATAAGGAGCCCTGGTGGTGAGGTGATTAGAATGTTGTATTGCAGGCTAACTCTGCTCACTGCCAAGAGTTTGATTCTGACCAGCTCAAGGTTGACTCAGCCTTCCATTTACAGAATAACAGAGTTGGAGGTCTTCTAGTCCAACCCCCTGCTCAGGCAGGAAACTCTATACCATTTCAGATAAATAGTTGCCCAATTTCTTCTTAAAAACATCTAGTGTTGGAGCACCCACAACTTGAGGATAAGGACTTCTGTGGAAACTTCATTTCTGTAGAAGTTCATTCTCATCTCCCAAAAATGTCAGTGGAAACTTTTTACCACGAAGATTACGCTAGACCCATCTATGTTTTATTCCTGATTGGAGCACTCTTGCATCTGCTTTTTAATGTTTAAAAATGAGTACATAACACCAAAGATAATGTGTAGCTTGACCCTGAGGGGGTGAAAGAAAACATTCCCTAACCAATATAATTGTATTGTCCTTTATTGACATATGGAAGGCAATTCCTTTTTATGTTCTTGCACATTTGCTTCCAACATTTTCATGGCTCTGTTATTTGATTTCGATCCAGCTAGATATTAGAACTGTCAATGCCCTAAAGGAACCTTTTCAGCACATTTGAAGAGGTTGAACCAGGTGAAAGGAAGGATGAAGAGAATTATAGGCGGTCAATGGTTTTAATGCAGTCTGAGGAGGTAAGATATACAATTGTATTTTGGAATAGAACAGAAACCCATCATGGATTATGTTGGGATCAAAGGAGGACTTCTCTAAGGAACAGAAATCTGCTAACCTTCAGCTTTTCCTGATTTTGGTTTCCAAACAATCCATAGAAAATGCATCTGAAAAGAAGGAACTAAGACCATCTGTATGAAAAGCATTTGCTGTATCACTGAGCAACAAACCTAATTTCAGATAATTGTGGGTTCTAATTTCATACCCCTCCCTGGACAGTCCCTCATTATAGAAACTGAGTGTGCTCAGTTTCTTAAATTCTATATATTGCTACAACTGCTGGAAGCTGTACTTTTAGCCTGGTAATTTTCCTACATATTCCACATTTAAATACAATAGATCCTATTTAGAATTATAAGCGCCTTGGATAGTACAGTGGTCTAAAGCCCTGTTATTAACATCAGCTGCCTGCAATTATTGCAGGTTCGAATCTCACCAAGGCTCAAGGTTGACTCAGCCTTCCATCCTTTCTAAGGCAGGTAAATTGAGGACCCAGTTTGTGGGGGCAATAAGCTGACTTTGGATAAATATACAAAAGTATGAAGGCTATTGCTTAGCACATTGTAAGCCGCCCTGAGTCTCCAGAGAAGGGCGGCATATAAATCAAATTAAAAAATAATAATAATAATAAAAAAATACAATGCAGTGTTTCTCAGCCTTGGCAACTTTAAGATATCTGGACTTCAATTCGCAGAATTCCCCAGCCATACTAGTCCAGATACTTTAAGCTTGCCAAGATTGCCAAGTTTGAGAAACACTGAGCTAATGGTGGAAAGGATGACTATTAGTTGCCCAATAAATTAATGCAACTTCTTGCCTTTTGTTGCAAAGGATCCTTCTTCTTCTTCTTCTTCTTCTTCTTCTTCTTCTTCTTCTTCTTCTTCTTCTTCTTCTTCTTCTTCTTCTTCTTCTTCTTCTTCTTCTTCTTCTTCTTCTTCTTCTCCTCCTCCTCCTCCTCCTCCTCCTCCTCCTCCTCCTCCTCTCAACTGCTGCTCATCCAAGTGAGGATGTGCATGCGTGCTGTTTCCATGGCTCAGTTGTGAACCCATTATGGCCCACTAATGGGCTGCATCCCACAGGTTGCAGACTCCTGTCCTATATTTCCCTGTAGGTTTGGCATCTGAAGCATAACTAAAAAGAATACCCCTAAGATTAGTTTGTTTTCTGATGACTTTGTGGATGTATCTTTGTTGTCTCCTGGGCAACAGCATCAAGATCATGTGAAATGTTAGTACTGCTTTATACCGCACTGGTGAGACCACACCTGGAGTACTGTGTCCACTTTTGGTCATCACAACACAAAAAAGATCTTGAGTCTCTATAGAGAGTGCAGAGATGAGCAGCAAAGATGATAAGGGGAGTGGAAGCTAAATCATTTGATGAACGATGTAGGGAACTGGGTCCCTAGGGTCCCTCTTCCTGGACCAGGAGCAGATTGTCCTAACGACAGATGCCAGTCTCAGTGGCTGGGGAGCCCATCTTCAGTCCCAGCTTGCCCAGGGTACATGGTCCACAGCGGAGTCGCACCACAGCATCTAGTCCAGTGATGGCTAACCTTTTTGCTGTCATGTGCCAAAAATAGGGAGAGCACGGGGGAGTTGGTGGGGGAGCAGATAATTCAATGACCGCCAGTGCCCCCCGTGCATGCATGTGTGACCCCACTGTGCTCCCCTGCTTTTGGCACACGACGGCAAAAAGGTTACCGGTAGGCCCAGTAGGCCTGTTTTTTGCCCTCCTCAGGCTCCAGAGGCTTTCTTGGAGCCTGGGAAGGGCAAAAACGGCCTTCCCCATCCCCCCAGAGGCCCTCCGGAGGCTGGAAACGCTTGTTTCCCGACTTCCGGTGGCCCCGGAAGGCCCGAAAATCAGGTGGCTGGCACACACATGCGTGCTGGAGCTGAAGTAGGGCAATGCTCGTGTGCCCACAGGTATGGTTCCGCGTGCCACCTGTGGCACCCGTGCCATAGGTTCGCCATCACGGATCTAGTCTAATGAAGAGAAGGACTAGAGGTGATATGATAATAGTCTTCCAGTATTTGAGGGGTTGTCACAGAGAATAGGGGGTTGATTTACACTCCAAAGCATCAAGAAGTAATTGGTGGAAGCTTATCAAAGATAGATCCAACCTAGAATTAAGAAGAAATTTCCAGTCAATGGGAACAACTAATCAGTAGAATGGCATACCTCCAGAAGTTGTGTGGGCTCCATCACTGGAGGTTTTTAAGAAGAGATTAGACAGCCATTTGTCTGAAATGGTATAGGATCTTCTGCTTGAGCAGGGGGCCTCCAGGGTCCCTTCCAACTCTGTTTTTCTCAGTTTGGAAGTGATCACACATTGCCATCTTCTAGGATTTTTAATTTTCTTAGTTGCACAACCAAACCAGCAATCTTGGAATTTTGGGTGTTTTCGCAAAAGATTGGGTCTGGGGAATTCTAGGAGTTGAAGTCCACAAGTCTTAAAGTTGCCAAGGTTGTACACCCCTGGTATAGGAGTATCATATTCCCTAACCATGCTATAAAGAGTGAATTTCTGATATAGACTCTCTGTGTTCCGACTTGATCTGAGCAACTAACAATAGCAACAGAGGAACAAGGGAAGCCATTAATTTCTTTCCTTTTGATTGACCTTTCCATGTTCTCTTTCCTTTGTTCTCTTTAAACACATAGTTTGGATTATTCTCACCACAGTACTCTCTAGGTATTTTACCTTTTTTCATCAAAACTTAATTCTTTTGAAACAAAAGATGATGACGTTCATTTTCATAAAAAAATACCAAGCCTGTTGTCGGATCTCATAATAGATTTGAAAAGCATTATTGTTCCCAGAGGTGTGGGCCAGACTTTACAGTCTTTCAACCAATACACCAATTAATTAGAATCTAATGCTGAACAAGAAACATACATCTGCTGCCTCAGAGCCTCAAAAATACTTTGCTCAAAGCTCACATAGTCCAATCTTCACCCCCTCTCCCCCACCTCCAAGAAATAGTTGCTTCCTGAAAAAGCACTTTTGGGACAACCATGACCTGGATGACTGAGGATCTCTATAGACATTTAGCTATGAACCTTGGGATGAACACTCTTCGACTGGTGTGGGAATATGAATGGATTTCCAGAAAAAATAGCAGACTATCGGAACCATTTGCACTTCAGTTTGAGATGCATACAACATAGACTCATCCCCAACAGCCTGCGCCTGTCTTCAACCATCAATGGCAGAAACCATCCTGCAGCCAAGAAGGCTCCACATCCATTCGCATCTCTCAGATGACCCTGAGGACACAGATAAACCTTCAGGTGGCCTCAATGACCCTAAAAGAATGCAAATGTCCAGCTGTCTGCAAGGAGTATCAATCCTTCCATTCCCCACTATCCAGTCAGAGCTGAAGAAGCTTCTTGGATGAGAAGCAAAACCCCTTCAAAAGGAAAAAAAAAAACAAGAAAGTCCAGTTGCCTCCTGTAAAAGCACCTCTGCTTTTTGAGCCACAGTGGTTAGAGTGCAGTACTGCAGGCTACTTCTGTTGACTGCCAGCTGCCTGCAATTTGGCAGTTCAAATCTCACCAGGCTCAAGGTTGATTCAGCCTCCCTCCGAGGTAGGTAAAATTAGGACTCAAATTGTTGGGGGCAATAGGCTGACTCTGTAAACCACTTAGAGAGGGCTGTAAAGTACTGTGAAGTGGCACATAAGTCTAAGTGCTATTGCTATTTGGGAGGGAGGCAAAGTTACTCGTGTCCGTGGCAATCCTTAAGCCACATGTGCCTCCTGGGTGGTGCTAAATGAGTAACAGACAGACTGGTAGCCAGACATCCGTGAGGATCTCCTGGCTTCACACACAATCCCACAGTCCTTTTAAGGACCTTTTAAGTATAAAAAAAAATAGCAGAAACAGCAAAAATAACAAATAAAACTCTGAAATGTTATTTCTGTTTTCCTCTTAGGTTTTCTTACTGCTCCTTTTCTAATTGTTTTAATTGTTTTAACCTGTAAAAATGAAGTGTTTTATTTATTTTATTTATTTATTTATTTTTATTAAATTTCTATACCACCCTTCTCCTTTCGGACTCAGGGCGGTGAACAGCCAACTAAAAGCACAAGTACAAAAGTTAAAAGCAATTTAAAACGATCTAAATAAATTTGGCCCAATTTAAGTTAAAAATCAATAACAAAAACTTTAAAACCGGCATGGGGTCAGGCCAGCCCAGCTAACCGAAAAAGATGGGTTTTAAAGGCCTGACAAAAAGTCCGGAGGTCAGGGATCACTTGTATCTCTGGGGGGAGGTCGTTCCAGAGGGTAGGCGCCACCACAGAGAAGGCTCTCCCCCTGGGGGTCGCCAGCTGACATTGTCTGGCCAACGGCACCCTGAGGAAGCCCTCTCTGTGGGAGCGAACTGGCCGGTGGGAGGCAGTTGGTGGCAGAAGGCGGACCCGTAAGTACCCCGGCCCTAAGCCATGGAGCACTTTAAAGGTGGTCACCAACACCTTGAAGTGCACCCGGAAGTCCACCGGAAGCCAATGCAGCTCGCTCAGGAGAAGTATCACATGGGAGCGCCCCGTCACTCCCAAAATCCCCCGCGCGGCCGCATTCTGCACCAGTTGGAGCCTCCATGTGTACCCCAAGGGAGCCCCACGTAGAGAGCATTACAATAGTCCAGACGAGAAGTGACAAGTGCTTGAGTGACCTTGCGTAAAGAGTCCCGATCTAGAAAGGGACACAACTGGCGTATCAGGCAAACCTGATAGAAAGCCCCCCTGGCCACGGCCGTCATATGCTCTTTTAAAGACAGCCGTGAGTCCAGGAGGACACCCAAGTTGCGCACCCTTTCCGTGGGGGCCAGTGATTCGCCCCCAATAACCAGCGATGGCACCAGCTGGTTATACCGGGATGCCGGCAGCCACAGCGACTTTTAATATTGTGTGTGACCAGCCATACGCTAAATAAATAAATAAATAAATAAATAAATAAATAAATAAATAAATAAATAAAT
>WNWU01000035.1:5321919-5341919 GCA_012654045.1 Ptyas mucosa
AATAAATAAATAAATAAATAAATAAATAAATAAATAAATAAATAAATGCTATTTGGGATAACCAAAACCTGTATGGCTGAGAATCTCCATAGACCTCAAAGAAATAAAACAGCATCTGTGTGGATAACGTCTGTATCAACTGGTCAGTGACATGACTCCTCTTTTCCTAAAGACACATTTGCAAGTAACAGAAGTTTTCAGATTAATTTGAATCTGCATTAATATTTAATTTAATTAATTTAATTTAATTAATTAAACTAATGCAGGTAGTCCCCAATTTACCATGAAAACTAGGACTTCCGTCGCTAAGTAAGGTGGTTAAGTGAGTCACACTTGATTTTATGATCTCTTGTGCCAGGGTTGTTCAAGGACTCACTGCTGTTGTTAAGTGAACCAAATGGTCATAAAGCCAATTTGGCTTTCTTTCCCTGTTGACTTTGCTTGTCAGAAACTGATGAGAAAGTTGAACGGGTGATCACATGTCCCCAAAATGCTGCCACCATTGTACATGCATGCCAGTTGCCAAGCGCATGAATGTTGATTACATGACCATGGGGATGCTGAGATGGTTGTGGGAGGACCAGTCATACGTTATTTATTTCAGTGCAAGTTCAAACAATCACTCAGTGAATGGTTGTAAGACGAGGACTACTTGTGATGTAAATTAAAATGGTTAGGAAAGACCTTCACCCTGAATAAATCAGTTTGCAGTATTTGGCCTATATTATCAGCTTTAAACTAAGGTTTCCCTTAGCCTATTGCATGACCCTACCTATTTGTCTTCCTAAGACATGATATACAACTTAGCACAATATAACCACACCTAGAGTACTGCATCCAGTTTTGGTCACCACACTATAAAAAAGATATTGAGATTCTAGAAAGAGTGCAGAGAAGAGCAACCAAGAGGATTAGGGGAAGGGGTGGGTTCTACTTACCTTTACCACCGGTTTGCAATGGGATTGCGCGAGTGAGTGAATCAGCGATCTGCATGCGCAGATCTCTGATGACATCCAGGGTGGTGTGCGGGGTCTCCCACCGGTTTTACTACCAGTTCTTGTGAACTGGTCCAAACCAGGGGCAACCCACCACTGATAAGGGGGCTGGAAAGGCTAAAACATATGATGAACGGTGGCAGGAACTGGGCATGGCTACTCTAGTGAAGAGAAGGACCAGGGGAGACATGATAGCAGACTTCCAATATTTGAGGGGCTGCCACAGAGAGGAGGGGGTCAAGCTATTTTCCAAGGCACCTGAAGGCCAGACAAGGAATAATGGATGGAAACTGATCAAGGAGAGAGATTCAACCTAGAAATAAGGAGGAATTTTCTGACAGTGAGAACAATCAACCAATGGAACAGAAGTTGCCTTTGGAAGTTGTGGGAGCTTCATCACTGGAGCCTTTCAAGAAGTGATTGTCCTGTCATTTGTCAGAAATGGGTTCCAACTCTGTTAATCTGTATAAATGCAATCAAATGTGGCTTGTGCAAGAAACCATGGTTAAGCGACTCAACACCTTGAGAGGTGGGAACTTGCCAATTAAAGCAAGTATGTAAATATGCAATTTTCTCATAACGTATTTAACCTAGCCATTAAACTAGGATAATCATCTAGCAGAATATAATTATGCTAACTAGGTTAAAAATCACCAGAGTACTCTAATGCCATTGTTTTTATTATTTCAGCCTTTCTTTCTCTCAAACTGGAACCAGCTGATGTAAGAAGACAAGATCTGTCTTGGTGTAAATTTAATGTTCTCTAGGTTATTTTGGTGGATTAGTTAATCTCTTATGGTCCTTTCAGATAATAACCTGATTTTCCAGTAAAATATGTCAACGAACTGGACTATAGAGTTGAATGGAAAACAGAAATCACTATATCTCAATAATGTCATTTAATACAAGGTATATACACAGTATTCCATTCCATATGATTAAAAAAAAAACCTAAATTGTTTAAACAAATCAGCCGCAACCTTTATGGGGATTTACTATGCTCTTTTGAAATTTGATGTATTGTTGTACAAATTATATCCATTATTTTTTTCTTAGGCAACTCTTTTCATAAGATACCTTTCTTCCATGCAATTTCCTAGATAGATAGTGTTTGGATACAACTGGAATAAAGTTTGTAGAACACTTTTTGCAACCAAATGCTGATTAGCATGTATTCAATTTCAAGAACTTTTCAAACCAAGAGGGAAAGATGGCAATAAATTCAATTCAGAGCTACCATTCATACTACCGTAGAGTTCGTTATGACATATCATGGCATTTGGAGCTAAAAAGTGTAATTTACTTCTCTTATACAATTCCTTTCCATTTATTATTTATATGCACCTTAATTCCTCCTGCTGAACCAATCCTGGGCAATCGCATTCATCTTTAAAATATATATTGTAGTTATACTATATAAGAGAGCACTGAGCCAAGTAATTTTTTTTTCAAATACAAGCTTTTGAATCTTTTTTTCAAAGGGGAAGAGAATATTGGTGAATTTTGTAGGAGAGAAATTCTACCATTTTTTAATAAGAAGATGGCCAAAGGATTTGCATTTAGGAATTTGAATATCATTCTTAAAACACTGATTCCTGACTTTGCCAATCTAAACCTAAATTGCCCAGGTTGGGTTAGTTAATTCAAACTGAAAGGATATGCACAGTTATACACTGTCTGGAGAAGTACCTTTTTCAATCTATGATTTGTCATAATGCTTTGTTACTTGGTACACCATACTGCACCTTCTTTGCCTCATTAGTCATTTTGTCTTATTTCATTATCACTTGTTTAAAAAAACAATAAGCATACACCTTTTCCCACACAAAGATCACACTTTAGAAACACGAGGAACAAATGGGTAGATGCGTTGGGATGTCATAAAAATCTAAAAACAGAAATTAAAAGATAGCAACACGAGTACACGCCCACACCCCTACTAGCTTATATTGTTTTGCAACAATTATTTGTTATGACAGATACAAAGCAAATAGGATGAGTGGGCTGACGTTTGTGGGGGAAATTTGCAGATGGATTTCATGCACAAAATAAATTTCACAGGACATAGATGGAAGAGGACCACGTGTCTTTCAAAGGAACCACAGGACTGCTTGTTGTCTAAGAGAAAATTAGCATAATTAACAAAAGGAGAAAAAGAATGTGACTTATTTGATAGCATGCCTATTAGGTTTATTAAAAAGTTAATATTGTTGGAACTGATGATGCTGTTTGCCTTCCCATTTGGCTGTCATTAATAGTAGTGTTCTAATGTTTAGTGCAGCCAAAGGAAAAGGGAGTCAAGCTATTCTCCAAAGCACCTGAAGGCAGGACAAGAAGGAATGGATGGAAACTAACCAAGGAGAGAACCAACCTAAAACTAAGGAGAAATTTTCTGACATTGAGAACAATTAACCAGTGGAACAACTTGCCTCCAGAAGTTGTGGGTTCCAACACTGGAAGTTTTTGAGAAGATATTGGACAACCATTTGTTGCTTTGTTTTGTTTTAATGACTACACTACACCTTTATTATGCTGGACCATTATGAATATTTCATTCATTCATTCATTCTTATTTTCCCAGATTGAGTTTATGCTTTGCTAACATAAACCCTCCAAGTTCATCTTTCTCCTCCTCTCCATTGGAAATGGAGCAGCGCATAAGTTCAAGTGGTTATTGAATTAAATAGTAGCAACTAATTCAATGGAACAGAACAAATTTGTAGTAACTAATAAGTAATGTACTTGTCGCAGTTAAGTCCATTTCACAGAGCTCCAACACGAAAAGCAAAACTTTGAAACATTTTCTTTAGATGAGAGGATCTTTCCAATTTTCTTTCTCTTACATTCAACTTCGCCACTGGTGTTCCATCGCTGGAGATTTTCAACATAAATTCCATTTATCCGGGATGGAATAAGAATTCCTGACTTGAATAGTCAGGGGGTTTTATTTTTATTTTTATTTTATTTTAAATTTGATTTATATGCCGCCTTTCTCTGGAGACTCAGGGCGGCTTACAATGCGCTAAGCAATAGCCTTCATACTTTTGTATATTTATACAAAGTCAGCTTATTGCCCCCACAAACTGGGCCCTCTGGGTTAAACTAGAAGACCTCCAAAGTCCCTTCCAGTCTTATGATTCTATGATTCTATAATTCTTTCCATCATATTCATGAAAATGGACCAAATTTCACTTTTTTAAAGGGGCCAAAAAATATCTAAATGAATTATCAATCAGTGTTGCTTTTAGGATAGTAAAACAGATCCTCTGACATTTGGTAAATGAAGAGATGTAATAACCAAATGCCCATTTCTATTAAATTTTAGAAAGCAATCTCAGAATTAATGTTCAGGCAGGCAGTGGGGTTTATCATAGATACAAAGAAAGAGTGATAAACATCAGAATGTTTTTGTTACTATCCAATCTGCATGTGATAAATCAGTCATAAGGAAGTTACTCCCACACTGGAATTAAAGAACTTGACCTGCACATCAGTGTAATATGATAACTGGAGAGAAATCTGTAAAATTGTGTCCTGTCTACATATAGATGTATGGGGAAATGACTATAAGTAAGCAAATCCCATTAACTGTGACAGTTAAGACATGTGGGACAGATTGTGTCTAAACAGCTGAACAGCATCAGTTGTGTAGTCACTTAGTAAAGGTAGCCACGCCTAATTTTACAGGTAATATAACAAAATTTAACTACTTTCAGGGAAACTTACTGATCTGATAACAACTGTTTATAAAAATCAGAATTTCCCAGGTGGTTTATCACGTAAGGAGCTACAAGAAAGATCCTTGAGTCTTAAAGAGGGTACAACCAATGTGTCAGAATTAAACTCCACTAAGTTCAGTCTTGCTTATGGTCCAGGAAGATATTGCTACCAAAAATGTCACAGAACAATGAACAACTTACTTTATTTATCACATTATTATTTTGCCAGTTCTCTTGGAAGGTTAAGACATTGTAGAAAGGTGTGGGTTTTTTTTTAAATGAATACAGTTAACTTCATGTCTATGGAGATTCTCAGTCCTCTAGATCATGGTTATCCCAAAGGTGCTTTTTCAAGGGGCAACTGGAGTCTCTGGTTTTTCTCTGAAGATGTTTCACTTCTCATTCAAGAAGCTTCTTCAACTTGGTTGAAGGGTTTCAACCAAGGAACCTTGGAAGGGTTTATACTCCTTGAGTATAAACAAATACGCAAGGATTTAAACTTACGGGGGAATAAATCCTTCTATTCCCCACCATCCAACCAGAGCCAAAGAAGCTTCTTGGATGAGAAATGAAATGTCTTCAAAGAAAAACCAGAAACTTTACTTGCTTCTTGAAAAAGCACCTTTGGGACAGTTAACTTCAGTTATAAATGAGGGTTACAAGCATTTTTTTAAAAAAAAGTCAATTCCTTTGTGAAGTTTAGGCAATACCCTGAGCAACATGGCTGTAGCTCCTCAAGCTTTATTTCATACTGATGCAAGGAACTAGGTACAGTATATGTTTTTTTTTAAATCACACCATATAAGTTTGCATGGTTAATTTTGGAGACCATATATGTTGCAGCTCTCTTTTCTAGGCATGCTGCACAATTATTCTTGACTTTACAATACATCCTTTTGATTCTTTGAGCTACGTGTCCTTCCTGTATGGTGCAGTAGAATTTAACAGCCAGTCTCATTTTCTCTGGCCAGATGAACCAGCTCCCCTAATAACTAAATTGGCATTCCAACAAGGAAGCCCCCATAATGTTGTGGGGCAACAGGTTTCCTCTTTTAGAATAATTGTTTAGAGTTTTCAGCTCCTAGACTTTCCTTTCCTTTTTGACCTACTTATTCTGTAAAATTAATTTGCATATGTGTAAATACCTCCAGATGTTTTCCCTATTTATTTGCTGTTGGGATCATTCTGCATTTTCTAAATTCCATCTTAACTAGGATAATTTCAAAAGCTGGTAGCAGAATAGCAGGCGTACTTTGCCAGGCTTAAGCTTCCTTTGAATCAACTTCATGCCTAACGATAATAGGCTCTGTTCCACAATGCACTTTAATCCAGTTAGTTATTATCCCAGTCAAAAAGTATTTCTGGCAACCCATAGTCATCCCAACTAGGTCAAAGCTTCCATTTAGGGAATAAAAAGTCCAGATCTACATTCTCCAAGTAGTCTCTAGTATCCCCAAACATTTGCAGCATGAAGTTCATGTCATTGTTTTGTTCCTTCCTTGGCCAGGTAGGCAGTTTAAGAGATACGTTCCTGAGATGGAATGTGCAATTGGAGAAGCAGTGAGGGGGACTTCGAGCAATACAAAGCTTTCCCAGGGAGAAGGCAGTAGAAGTAACACAAAGGTTTTCCAGAGAGTAACCTAGATTAAGAGACTGCACAGTCCTGAGCTGGATAGTGGAGGGGAGGAAGAGGCTGAGCATAGCTACACCCTAGGACCGTGATGGCGAACCTATGGCACACATGCCACAGGTGGCACATGTAGCCATATCAGTGGGCACACCAGCTGACCTCTGGCACACATGCGCGTGCCAGCCAGCTGATTTTCAGGCCTTCTGGGCCCACCAGAAGTAGGGAAACAGGCTGTTTCCTGCCTCCAGAGGGGCTGGGGGGGGGAGGCCCATTTTTCTTTCTCCTAGAGAGGCTGGGGACAGCAAAAAATGTCACTTCCTGTCCCACCGGGAGTTGGGAAATGGGCCATTACAGGCCTTTGGAGGGCCTCCGAGACAAGCTGTTTTTGCCCTCCGCAGACGCATAGAGAGGATCTGGAACCAGGTAAGAAAGAAAAACGGGCCTACCAGGTCATCGTCTGCCAGGAGCAGGGGGGGAGGGGGGGTTGTGTGAGCATGCACAGGGCAGGGCGCATAGAATTATCGGTGTGGGCGTACACGTGCACGACCCCCCCCGCCCCCTCTCTCCTGGCACTTGGTGTCTAAAAGGTTCACCATCACTGCCCTAGGATCTGCCAGGATACATCTGTTAATTTAGAAGGTTATAACTTTATCCTGGCAAGATTCTGTCCATTAGAGGTAAGAAATAAAGGATTGGACTCAACTGGATTTCATGGTGGTGTCTTTGGGCTTGGGCCTGACAGTTCTATACTGATCTACCACATCTTTTGAAGAGGCTTTTTTTTTTTTTTTAGCCCCTTTTCTCTGGAGACCAATCTGATCCAACTGATGGAGTGAGCTACAGCTCACAAAAGCTGATATTGGAAAACTCAGTTACAATGGTGTTGAATGATCATTGGAAGACCTGAAAGACAGATTAGGGGAAAATCCTCTATGTGGATCTAGAACGGTGGTGGGTTGCTATTGGCTTGCCCCAGTTCAGGAGAACCGTTAGCGGTGGCGGCAGGAGGCTCTGCCCACCCGCCCAGACGTCATCAAAAATGCTATATGTTAATACGATAGTGAACCAGTAGTGCCGGGATTTGAAACCCACTACTGATCTAGAAGCTGAAAATTACTTGATGGCATGTAAGCAAGCCATGGTGGTGCAGTGGTTAAAATGCCATATTGCAGACTAATATGCCAACTGCCAGAAGTTCGATCCTGATCAGGTCAAGGTTGACTCAGCCTTCTATTCTTCTGAGGTCAGTAAAATGAGGATTCAGATTATTAGGGGCAATACCCTGTCCCTGTAAACTGCTCAGAAAGAGCTATAAGGCCCTAAGGAATGATATATATGTCTAGGTGCTACTGATATTGATATTGCTAATCAATCAATCAATCAATCAATCAATCAATCAATCAATCAAGGGTTCACATTTGTTCACCAGTCTTGCTAACCAACTTACTAACACTCCTTACTACAGCAAATTCTCAAAGCAAAGTTGGAAAGCACAATTGGTGACCCTAATGAGCTTCCTTATTGCATCATCTTCCTAGAGACAAGCAGGCAGTAAAGCTTTTCATCACAAACCGTAGCCCAAGTATCTTGTTCTAGGATTTTCCAACAACAAAGCACTGGGATGGGCACAGCAGGCTACTTCAGGACCATACGGTTTCCTTAGGAAGTGCTGGAGCAATGGAAGCTTCTGGACAATGCTTTGAGAACCCTTAGAAAAAGAACACTGTTACAACCATAGGCCCAAGCCTGATCCCCATCATGTTGGCTGACATACTAATAACATGTACAGTACTTGGCCATTAGGGGACTGCTGAAACATTTTTAATGTATAAATGTGGTTTGTTTTCATGTTCATATAAGTAGAACTGTGATGGCGAACCTATGGCACGCGTGCCAGAGGTGGCACGCAGCGCCCTCTCTGATGGCATATGAGCCACTGCCCCAGTTCAGCTCCGCTGTGCATGCACGTGCCTCCTGCCTGTCAACTGGTCTTCGGGTCTCTACCAGTCATACATGGGTGGTGGGGCGTGTGCAGGAGGGCCGTGCATGCATGGGCAGGGGGTGGGGCGCATGTGTGGGAGCGGGGGCATGCAGGGCACCATGCGTACATGCACAGGAGGACATGCACGGGGACTACACACACCTTGCTTTTTTTTTTTTAATTTGATTTATATGCCGCCCTTCTCCGGAGACTCAGGGCGGCTTACAATGCGCTAAGCAATAGCCTTCATACTTTTGTATATTTTATACAAAGTCAGCTTATTGCCCCCACAAACCGGGTCCTCATTTTACCTACCTTAGAAAGGATGGAAGGCTGAGTCAACCTTGAGCCTGGTGAGATTCGAACCTGCAATAATTGCAGGCAGCTGGTGTTAATAACAGGGTGCTTTAGACCACTGTACTACCAAGGCTCTTGGGGGTTTGAGCGCGCTTTGGGCACTCAGTCTGGAAGGAGCCTGAGTGGCGTAGGAGGCTAATGCCTCCTACAAGGCAGCATTTAACATCCAGCTGCCTGCAATTACTGTAAATTCGAATCTCACCAGGCTCAAGGTTGACTCAGCCTTCCATCCTTTCTAAGGTGGGTAAAATGAGGACCCGGTTTGTGGGGGCAATAAGCTGACTTTGTATAAAATATACAAAAGTATGAAGGTTATTGCTTAACACATTGTAAGCCGCCCTGAGTCTCCGGAGAAGGGCAGCATATAAATAAGAATAATAAAAAAAAAGCCACCACTGAAGTAGAATGTTATTTCAAGCTATTTTATTGTTAATTATTGTAAGAGAACTCTCTTTAAAAAAAAATTCACACCTGCTTTTGTTCCAAATATTCCCTAGGTTTGATACACACAAAAGTATACACAAACACTAACATAATTAAACACTGTAATTTTTTTTCCTCTCCTACCTTTAATTTTTTTTAAAAAAGATATATAACAATACACATCTTGGTACAATCCACCTGAAATAACATTTTAAGTCATCTTATTGCTACTTAGAGAAATACTTCCTAGGTAGGAGCCAGGATAATATTTGCGTAAGTTGGCTATACTTATCTTATACTTCTGAAATTAATTTTCTAAATAAATTCTAAAAGATTTGGTAGTTTACTATTTCTGGCTTGGCTATCTTCAGCCTGAATCTAATAATTAATAAAAAAAGTTTGAAACAAGTAGTATATTACAAAACCTGCACTTTTTCCTTGTCTAGATAAAAACATGTCACTTTTTTTGAAATATCAGTTTCCAGGGTTTTAATTCACTTGGATTTTTTATTACACATTTAAAAAGATAAAGTAGCACAGTATATCTTTTTAATTGTGACACTTTATTTAAGAAGGGATAACAAAATTGTCAGATTACTTGAATATTTATTCCTTTTAATTAATTAAATGAGTTTACAACTCAACATATTCCATGCTTGGCAAATGCTTCATGACACCTTTGCATTAAAATAAAGATTAGGGAAAGGAAGGGAAATTTTCAAGAGTTTGTTTATATGTAAGCTGCCTCGTCTTTTTTTTCCCATTGGGTGTTTCACCTAAAAATGGGAACAGTTTGAATAATATCAGGATTTTATATTGGACTTGACAATCTAAATATTGATAGAAGAGAATATTTGTAGTTCAGGATTGAACTGTGAGGTCCTTGGTGCTCTCTGAGCTTGGTGGTTTTCTTGCAGACATTTCATGACCCAACTAGATAACATCATCAGTGCATGCAGCAATTGATAATGTTACTTACAGTAGTTGGAAACATTAACATGAAACATCTGCAAGCTCAGAATGCACCAGGGATCACACAGTTTGAATATCAGCCAGCATTTTTCATCCTCTTCCTCCTCCTTTTTTCTTTATGTATACCAAAGATGGGCAAAAATTGACTTCCTGATGGCTGCAGTGTCTGACGCCCTAATCACAATTTGCACTAAAACTGCCACATTGCCTGAAATATTGAAGGAAGGGAATTAAGATGTAGCTTTTGTGAATTTGCTCTCCTTTTTATTTCAACATTAAGGATTGCAAAATCTAAGTATAAGAGAGAAGTGGAGGGGTAAAGGTAAAGGTAACAGTTCCCCTCACACATATGTGCTAGTCGTTCCTGACTCTAGGGGATGGTGCTCATCTCCGTTTCAATGCCAAAGAGCCAGCGCTGTCCAAAGACGTCTCCGTGATCATGTGGCCAGCATGACTCAATGCCAAAGGAGCATGGAACGCTGTTACCTTCCCACCAAAGGTGGTCCCTATTTTTCAACGTGCATTTTTTACATGCTTTCAAACTGCTAGGTTGGCAGAAGCTGGGACAAGTAACGGGAGCTCACCCCGTTACGTGGCACTAGGGATTCGAACCGCTGAACTGCCAATCTTTCAATCGACAAGCTCAGTGTCTTAGCCACTGAGCCACTTAGCCTCCTTAGTGGAGGGTTAGACAGTCCTTAAACTTTTCATTTATCAGTGAACTGACTTTGAATCCCAAATAATCCAAAAAGCCATCACCCTGACACGAATAACACAAAATGAACACTTTAATTCATTCCTAACTATGGTAAAAATTTTCCCCACAGAAGATAAAACTGGCTGTTGAATTAGATGGATCATTGATTTTCCTGATTAACAGAGGATATTCTTAAGACACAGAAGATGTGGAAAGAATGGATAACTTTCAAATCATCAAGGGCTGAACAAACAGTTCAGCTCCTCTTCTCTTGCTAATTCCAATTCATTAAATTTCCCATTTATCTGAAAGGAAGCCTGGTTCCCACTCCAGTTTCAGATAGATAGAACTTTATTTTGGTCATCAACCAATAAAAATATAACCAATAAAATGAATGGTCTAGTGGTTAAGACATCAGGCTAGAAAGTGGGACGCTCTGAGTTCAAGTCCCATCTTAGCCATGATAGCTGGCTGGGCCAGTCACTGTCTCTCAGCCCAATCCATGTCACAGGCTTGTTGTTGTGGGGAAAGTAGGAGGGGGAAGGAGTATTGTGGGTGTTCACTGCCTTGAGTTATTTGTAAAAATAATACATGTAGTCCTCGAGTTAGAACAATTCATTTAATGACTATTCAAAGTTGCAATGGCACTGAGAAAAGTGATCTATGTGTCAGGTTTTGTCGTAATCTCAAATAAATTTCATTCTCAAACACAAAATCTTTGATGAATCTCTCATTTATTAAAGAATTTACGATCCGACCTAAACTCATATTTAGCCAAAACTGATTCTCTGAAACCAAACCCCTCCCCTTCTGCCTCACAATATCTCAATGCCCATTGGCCATCTTCCAAGTCAGTCTCTTCTGCCAACTACTTCAGATCACAGGAATGTCCCCCTCCCTTCATCACCTCGGTAACCCTATCTATTAAGGGGGAGAAGAACACTAGATCAAATGCCAAGCACTAAATTTCAAACAGTTATTGCTAGCTCCGGGTTTTTTTTTCCTTTTCTCTTTGATTTATGGCAGCGATCAAAATAGTGCAGCTTAGATCGCTGACATCATGACTGTTTTTCACAGTTATGACCTTCACAGCATCCCCATGATCATGTGATCAAAATTCAGATGCTTGGCAACTGGTTCATACTTATGACCATTGCTGTGTCCCAACGTCACGTGATCCTCTTTTGCAACCTTCTGAGAAGCAAAATCAATGTGGGGAAGCCAGATTCACTTAACAACTGGGTTACTTATCAATTGCAGTGAACCACTTAACAACTGAGGCAAGAAAGGTGGTAAAATGGGGCGAAACTTACTTAACAACAGAAATTTTGGGCTAGATTGTGGTTATAAATCGAGGACTACTTGTAATGGCAGGATATAAATAAATAAATATAAACAAACAAACCACAAGAACTTTTAGAAACTATTTGTGGCAAATCTTACATTTGACACAGTTTAAAATGAGTAGGTCATTGTAGATAACTGAGAGTATAATAAATGTGAGATAGGTGAATCATTTAGTCCTTTTATGGGAGAGTACATTTTTCTACACCAAATATTCACACCACCGATCTCTCATTGATGCCAAGGCTCAGTGAGTAAGAGCTATTGGAAGTAAAGTTTCTAGTCCATTTAAAGGAAGCACAGAGCAAAGCATGTCTTTACTGATCAGCCTTGAGAAAGTTTGCTTATATTTTCTTTGCAGAACAAATATCTTACCTTGTACAGAGAAACAAATTTGCCCAGATCTAATAAGCAAACTTGGCTGAATTACTTGGTTTCCTTCAAGTAAGAAGTGGAATAAAATAAAGGACAGTCTCTAATTGTAGTCAATTTCTCCGGCTTTATTGAAGGATTGTTTAGACAAGCAATGTTTCATATTCAAATAAGAAAGTCACTTGTATATAAAGCATTGACTATAAAAGCTGTATAGATCTCTGAGAGGGAGTTTAGCTTCTTATTTATGTATACATTTTCTAAAGTTTTATTCTCTTTTCTTTAAGAGCTCGAGATAGCTTACATAAGGATCTTCTTTCAAACACTGCTTTGTGATGCCTACTTAACATTTGCCATGCTGGCGTCCTCTTGTGTATACACAATATAACAATGGAAGGAAAACATTACAAAAGATACTGTTGTAAACATACCCTATGATAATACAGTCAAATGATGCTATTGCATCTGATTTCCCTGGGTTTTGTTTACTATATATACCAGGGTTTTATCAAAGTCCATGTTTTAAAGCAAAGTGCATATAGTACCCCAAAAAATACATGTTGTGAAAGAAAACAACACACTTTAAAAAGTAGAAGAGAAAAGCCGATTAACAGAGAAAGAAAACAGAAGAGGCTTATGAATAAAAAATATAAAACTCTTCTGGAATTGCTTATAGAATCCCTTTCAACGGAGTTGCTTAAGGAGTTGCAATAAACCTACCCAATTTCTCAAGGATATCTGAAAACTTTATTAATCATTTTTCATGCACACCTTGGTTTCATTTCTTAGGTTTGTTTTGTCTTTTGAGAGGGGATCCGCTCCTATAGCTTACAATCAAAGCATCCTGGGATCTTGAGAAGGTTTCTGTTAGGGAACATATTTTAGCTTTAGGGCACAGGTTAAACCAATTATGAGGAGTAAGGATGGGACTCGTTCTAAAACATCCAACCTTGCCAGTTTGCTTCCCTTAATGGGATTATTTTAACAGTTTATTCTGAAGGGTTCTTGAATTTTTGAAGGAATTACATCTGCAGAGAAAGAACATAAATGAATTATAGCTTTTGCTATTGCTGCTAAAAAGCAGTGGCTAATATTGACTTCATTAATTCCTGGTTTAGAACAGTGTCTTAAGTCAAAACACAACTCCAAGTGGCTAATAGTTTGTCTATTTTGCTTTTACCATGCATTGCCATGTGTGTTTATAATGTTGGCTCAACAGTAGAAGCACCACGTTGTAATGGGAAAGTTCTTTCCATTTTATTAGTATTATCTACGTCTTGGGATAATTATAAATATCAAGAGGTATATTATCAGTGCTCTTTTTGATGTTGAAGGTTTGTAAAGTATCTGCATTCATTTTTGCTTTCACAATTTTTCTTAACATCTATAGCTTTTGTGTGAAATTTCCCCAAATGTGCAACATTTCTAACATAAAAGCTAGAATATGTTTTTGTTTTTCTCTCTGATGCCATTCCTTTTTATTTAAATTTTCCCAGTGAAAGCTTTTATAATATGACATTCTTTAATGTAAGAAAAATATTTTTGGCGTAACTATAGCTTTGTGTTTTAGAGACATGATTCATTTGCTGGGAACCCCAAAGGATGTTTCCAATTAATCTTAGATCTTAGTGCAGTATTCATTAGTAAAGTAAATTGTGGCTCCTTTTGTGGCTCCTTTTGTGTCTCTGTTGTGTATATGTATGTATCTGAGTCTGTATGTGCAGGTCTAAGAGAACAAGAGAGAAGCCTTATTGAATTTCAAAAGAGATTTCTTTTTTAATTCATTTGAGGATTTCAGTATAGAGTACAGTATATAGAATGAAGATTACGGATGAATTTTCCCTCTCCAATTTCAGCACCCAGCTAAAAAAGGTTAAAAAATGTAAGGTCCTGCAGATTCTGTTTGAATATTGCTTAATACACTTGTCAGGTCCCATATATTTCTATTGGGATGCTGGCATTCTGGTGGAAGGGGGAAGGATTGGAGGGATCTCTATCTGAAGTTTCTGTTTCCTGCACTGCTGTACTGTGGGAGGGGTTTTGTTTGCACTGCTTTAAATGGCTATTTTTTTAAGTGGGAAAATTTAGTTCCTGCCTAAACCTCTTGCTATCACAAGCCTTTCAATAAAAGCTCCTTTTGGAACCACTACAGTTTCAAGAGTCCTGCTTTCTTGGGAAGATTGGAGAGGCAAGACCACACAACAGTATTACTTGTAATAAACCGATGAACTATCTTACTTCTTCCAAGCTATTTCTGCAATATTTCCTTTGGAATTATTTTAAAAGTCAATTCTAAATTGTATCTATAACTTTCATTTTTCTGTCCCAATATCATGGAACTCCACATCCAACTAAAAATATTCACTAAAATCTTCCCTTAGATTTGATTGCAAGGAGAATGGAAAATTATGGTGGAGAGGACATTTTTGCCTGTTTTCAGCTATGTCATCTGTTAATACCCCAGGAAGACCAAGTTCCTAATGAACACAAGTCAGTCTCAAAGTCAATTGGTTTGAAAGAGATTTTTGATGGAATCTACAATGCATTCTTCAGAGCTTCTTTTTAGGTAACATCAAAATCTAGAGGAGGTGGGACGATTCCTTCTTTCTAAGGGTTGCCCCCCAGGAGATACAATCTAAAAGAAAAAGCTATACCATGGAGAGGATAATTGGGCTGATCCATGTAGATCCTATTAAGAGGCATATTATACATAAAGGCTAAGCAATGTCTCTGAATGATGCCAACATCAAAACCTTCCCTTCCTCACAGGTCTATTTCTCTTTCTATAAATTTTATAGATTTCTAAAAATCTCTTTCTAAAAATCCCTTTTTGCAACACAAGATCATTTCTTCTGATTTCTGTGAAGTGGTGACAACAGCAAAAATTTATTATGTTCGGGGATCAAAAATAAGACAAAACAAGCAGAAGAAAGAGAGAACAAAATTTTCATTACAATTAGTCAGTCTGAAGAGCCTTGAGCTTGTTGTGGGCCTGGATGAAGATAAAGGCAGAGTTCCACAGAACTGATCACAAAGGGGTTTCTTTCATTGGGCAAGTTTTATAGACCTTCGACCTGTCCTTCCATACCACCCCACCCCACCCCACCCCACCCCACCCCACCCCACCCCACCCCATCCCACCCCATCCCATCCCATCCCATCCCATCCCATCCCATCCCATGAACTGTTTACTTTAGACATCAACATCAGAAGATTATATATTAGTAAAGATTAGCAACCTTGTTAAGTATATAGTAGGTATTATGCATCTAGTTAAGAAAAACGTTGAGGATTATCTATCTAAGTGGAATTAGAGCAGAAAGTTTGTTATCTCACAGTGTATGGGAATAAATAGGAAGAACTAGCCCTCTAAGCGGAGTCTCTTCTAGGGAGTCACTTAAAAAATACGGGCCTGTCATAAGACAATGAATAGAATAACAGAGTTGGAAGGGACCTTGGAGGCCTTTTAGTCCAACCCCCTGCCCAGGCAGGAGACTCTACACCACTTCAGACAAATGATTATCCAACATCTTAAACATTTCCAGTGTTGGAACATTCACAACTACTGCAGGCAAGTTGTTCCACTTATTAATTACTCTAACTGACAGGAAATTTCTCCTTAGTTCTAAGTTGCCTCTCCCCTTGATTAGTTTCCACCCATTGCTTCTTGTTCTACCCTCAGGTGCTTTGGAAAATAGCTTGACTCCCTCTTCTTTGGGGCAGCCCCTGAGATATTGGAACATTGCTAACATGTCTCCCCTAGTCTTTCTTTTCATTAAAGTAGACATACCCAGTTCCTGCAACTGTTCTTCATATGTTTTAGCCTGAGATCTCTTCTTTTAAAGATGCTTCTTCAAACTTATAAGACAATCCATGTACTAGAAAGCAAAGCCTTCCTCTTCACTTCCAGAGTGACAAGCATCATTTTGTAATAGTAATCACACACAAGGGGATAAAAACTAATCATAACTAGAAACTGCAGTGTTAATCTGACATTGGCTGCCTGCCTGACAAAACTCCAAGTGTGAATTATCAACTGCAACAATTATTCCCTATTGTGTCCTGTTGGTTAATGAGAGTTCTCAGGTTAATTACAAGCCTAAAGAGTGTTGATGCACACTGTGCTTCAATTACAAGCCCCCCCTCCCATTTTTTTAAAAGTGTAATTCCTGTAAATGTCATGGATCTGAAAACCTGCTCATTCTGAGGACCGGCTTTGTGTAATCTTCTGGAAAGAAAAATCCACTTTTAACGGGGAGGGAGAAGGGAAAGGAAGATCAAACAGCAAAAGGATCAAACTCGGGGAAGTGTTGTGCTAAAAAGGATGAGGCAAAAATGTTCAGACAAAGCGGGAGCTGTAAATTAATCTGCCAGAAAGAAAAATTAGAGGAATACAACTTCTTAAGGCATTGGAGAACTTTAACCATCAAAATGTGTGTGTGTGTGTTTTTTTTTTCAGCAGACATAGCCAGAGTATAAGAAGCCTGCCAAAAGTGGTGGAACTAGATTGGATCCACACTCTTGGAGATGCCAAAATGCCACCTGAAAATCAGAGGGAGGGGGGGGAGTTATTTTCCTTCATCTCATTCATGAAAGAAAACTTTGTTCTGTGTTTTGCTTTTGTGAGCACAGTATTTACCGTACTTTTTGGAGTATAAGACGCACCTTTCCCCCCCAAAAAGAGGGTGAAAATCTGGGTGCATCTTATACTCCGGATGTAGCCCCGCCCAGCTTCTCAAACGGAAGTTTCAGAGGCCGAAAAAAGCATCAGAAACGAAGCTTCAGAAAAGAAGCCCCCAAACAGAGCTTCAGAAGCTTTTTTTTCTGAAGCTCTGTTTCAGAGGCTTTCAAAGGCAGAAAAGAAAGTTTTTTCTGAAGTGGAGTTTCAGAAGTTTCAGAGGCAGAAAAAAAGCAAAAAAAAAAAAAAAAAAAAGCAAGGCACAGATCTCACAACCAAGGAGCCTGTTGCTAAAATTCACTTCTGAGAACAGCTGATTGGGCATATTCCGAGAGGCCGATCCACCTGCCAATCAGCTTTTTCCTTATTTTCCTCCCAAAAAACTAAGGTGCATCTTATATTCTGAAAAATACAGTAATTAAATAGCTAGAACAAATGCAAAACTTTTCACAGAGAAAGGAGAAAAATCCTGACCTCTGCCACTCTTTATCCCTTCCAGGTTAATCCAGGGATTAAATGAGGGAGGCCCAGCTTGGATTTGCTGCATCTTCTTAACTGAAAATCCAACACCGGTGGTCTTTGGGTAAAACTTGAGATTCCACTAGTTTGTAAGACCACAATCCCAAGAGGACTTACTTCTTGGTAGGCCTAATTGTATTCTAAATTAGTTGTACTTTAAATTACTCTAAATCTGTAATTAATCAAACGGGACACGTTAGTCCACTAATTACTTTAATTCTATAGATCTCAATGGAAATCAGTCCAGGTTAACAGATGCTTTTATGGGCCTGGGGAGAAAAGGGTGATCTTGTTTACCCCGAAAGCAGCAACACTCTCTGCTTTGTCTGGTTGTGACATCTGAAGGGTCATTAATTTAGATTTCACTGAAAATAAATTAAGTTGATTAAATCACACACACACACACACGCACACACACAAACACACAGTGTTCTGTGACATTAAAAATCAATTTGTTTGGAAAGTGCTCTGTGGGATGTACCAATTTTGGATCTAATTTCATGAACAGAAGTCTTCAACAATTCTTATTTATTCTAAAGCAGTTTAATTTATACGCCTGTCTAAGCAACTAGTGATAAATAGGATGCCGTTCCTTTCACCATACAAGAAAATTGTTTGTCTCACTGAAAAATCAAATGCCAAATGTGGTTCTGGAGGATGTAGGTCAGCCATGACCTACAGGCCACATACAGTTATCATCATCAGTTTGTTGACCAGAGGTCAAACGAACCCAGCAATATGTTGTGGCTTATTTGCGCAAACACAGCCAATTGCAATTTACTCCAATGATTAAAAGATTTCCTGACTGTGGTATATAAAACTGACGAATTCCTTATTATCACTCTATTGTACATCTAATTCTTTTATAATTAACCACACTTGGCCAAATAAATAAAGTACAAGTAAGTTTAAATATACTTTTTTTTCCTAGTTTAATAGGACACTGTTAAGCGCAGGAAATCAGGAGTCCAGTTCAAAAGGATTTAGGATTATTGTATGCTAAAGCTCTCTACAAGAATCTGAACTACTAACAGTCAAAGCAAATTGGCGGTAGATAACAGTCAAAGGACTTAGATTTCTTGTGGGTGCAAAGGCACTCAAGACTGATGACATGCTTGATCCTTCCCTCAACCTGGCCATTTCCTACAGATGCAAATATAATTCAAACCTTATTATACTAAATGAAAGTTCACTTTTTGATGAATTCTACTTCAGCATTATAAATCTTTGAATTATACTCAAGGTTTGTAAGATACATGACATCAACATGGCAATCCCCCCCCCCTTTTTTTACTGCTAAAGCTTCCTTAATTCCATAGATTTTTTTTTTATATGCATAGCCATGTAGGACTGTATTACTTCCACAAGTTCAATTTTTCAATGACATATAGAGGCAAATAGCAATTGCATTCTTTTTCCCCCTCTGACAAATTTGTCTCAATCATTGTTCCCCAAACGAAAATAATTCAAATTCCAGTGCTTAGAAATAATTCTCCCAAAAATCTTATAATGAAGAGCGGGGGGGGAGGGAGGGAGGGAGGGAGAGAGAGATTACATCTGTAAAATCTTGGTAATTCTTAAATGTTGTTCAGTGATGCAGGCTGTATTCTGAAAATCAGGCACTTTACAAATCTGTCTAAATGATTCATGAAAAGTTTACAGGGATGCTTAACAGCCAGAATATACATATATATATACGTATATAGCCTGTCCATTCTTGAGAAAGAGGGCTCATAAAATCCTATCTAGAAAATAAAGAGTTTTTACAAGGCAATAATTTTAGCGCTTATTGGTAGATACTCATCTGAGACTTCCTCACTGTTGTAGCCTGATGACCTTTCAAGGGCTCTAATTCAGCGAAATGACATGAATCATGAATTGATTCAACTCTAAGTGCTCAGAATCTACCGTACCAACTTCTTAATGCAATTTGCATATGCCATTTCTTTCTGAAACTGCAGTGGCAGCACATGAAGGATACATCTTTTGGCAGCTTGCTTTGACACACCAACTACACATTAAAATGTTGATATTTATAATTCTGCAAATCGGCCCTGATTCAATTCTGTTTGGGGATCTGAGATTCAAAAGGTGGATGATTTGTTTTGAGTTGGCTGTTCTAAATTCAGTGGCAAAACTAATTCAATTTGAGCCGCTTCAAAATCCAATTCAAAAAAGATTCATCCATATGTTATAATGGCAAAACACCAAAATGTCTGCAGCTGCTTCATTTTGGGGTGGGATGGACTGAAACCAGCAGGAACATTTTAGAGATTATTAATTCTCCTTGTTTTTGGCCTGGATATCTTCAAG
>WNWU01000035.1:5349419-5382755 GCA_012654045.1 Ptyas mucosa
TCTGCCTCCCAAGTCCCAGCTAATCAGAAGGAAATGGGGATTTTGCAGTAAACTTCCTCTGGATTGGGGACAGAATAGAGATTTTACAGTATCCTTCCCCTGCCACGCCCACCAAGCCATGCCACGCCCACCAAGCCACACCCACAGAACCGGTAGTAAACATTTTTGAAACCCACCACTATACAGCACCCCAGCTGAAGCTTTGAAGAAAAGAAAAGAAAGACCCCAGTAGAACAAAAAGATGGCCGCCACCTAGCCAGCTTCAGGGTTGACACCTCTGGAATTTCAGCAGTTCCTTTGGCAATCCATGTAGGGTGTTTTGCTTGTTGAGAGGCTACATAGCATGGCTTTGGATGGTTAGATAATTACCATTGCTTCTTGCCTTCCCTTGGAATTAAATAAAAATATTAAAAGCCATGGCAGTTGCACAATGTTAGAGAAATGATTACACACAGGTAGTCCTTGACTTACAACCATTCATTAGCGGCCATTCAAAGTTACAACAGCACTTGAAAAAATCCTACCCTGTGACCATTTTTCACACTTATAACCTTTGCAGCATCTCCATGGTGACATGATCAGAATTCAGGCACTTGACAACTGGCATGGATTTATGACGGTTGCAATGTCCCGGGGTCATGTGATTACCATTTGTGACTCACAACTCACTTAACAGCTACATTGCCTAGCAACAGAGTTTGACTGCATTTTTTTGTGATTAGGGATAGAACAAAAGTTTCACATCCCAATGTTTTTGCCCATCCAATTTTATGAAAATCATTTTAAAACCACACAAAATGTATTTAGTCACATGCCCAATTGATCTGACAGGACCAATGATCTCAATGAAAATCAAGCAACATCCTATATTCCTAGCATTTCCTTTATGTATTTTGTGATTCACATCAAAGAATTGTTCAGTCCAGCATAGGTAAAAGTGGACATTTCCCCCCATGCCCTTGATGGAATTTCACATGCTGTCCTAAATGATTAATAGCAGTAGATCTTTTAAAAATGTGTCTATCGTGCCATGCTGTATTTGAAAATCTCTGAAAAGCTCTTTGTCCATTCTGGATTGTAGTCTGTACAGTTTGTGAAAAAGCTTTTAGGCTTTCCTGAGTTGACTGGATCAGGGCAACAATCCTTGCGGATTCCAGAAATTCTACATAAAAGCTTTGATAAAAAGTTTTGCATGAACAAACTAGAACTAGGTACTAAGAATCCCAGAAAAAAACCCTAAAACATGGCCCATGAAGAAATAACTTCATTCCAAATACATTTAATCAAGGTTCCACTTGCATTTTAAGAATGGATTTGAAGTAACTTTTCTCACAATTAAAAGTATTGTTAAATTGGTTTTTATTTTCATTTGTTTGTTTTTGTTCATATTCTATTTTATTATTCATAAGTTTTGTAATTTCATTTAAGCAATGATATTACTTTATCTGTAAATTGTTTGATAGACAAAAGCAATTCAGGCCAATATGAAACGTCAAACTGATTCAATAAATTAAATACAGATAGTCCTTGACTTGGGATCGTACATTTACCAATTGTTTTAAGTTACAAATTGTTTAGGTTACAACACTGAAAAAATTATGTATGATCGATCTTTGAAATTATCACCATTGCAGCATGCCATGGTCATGGGATCAAAAGTCAGGCGCTTGGCAATTGATATGTATTTATGATGGTTGAAGCACCCTGGAGTAATATGATCACTACCTGTGACTTGCCACCCAGTTTCAATCAAGCAAATGGGGCAAGCCAGATTTACTTAATGACTGCATATTTCATTTAACAACTGCAGTCATTTGCTTAACAACCATGATTGTAAAATCAGATGTAACTCACTTAACAACTGCCCTGCTTAGCAATGGATATTCTGGTCCCAAATATTGTAAGTAGAGGATTACCTGTAGCTCCCTTAGTTGGATTGGCTGAATTCATTTAAATGCACTCAAATCAATTTGGTCCAGTTTGAATACATGCAATTACTTCCTGTATCACTTGCACATTCACTTCAATGGTTTAAATCAAATTTAAATTTCAGATGGATTTAGTGTAGGAGGTGACCAGGCTGAGCTGGAGGGAGGAGGTCAAATGCATCATCAGCCATGAGTCTACGTGCCCACAAGAGATCTAAGTCCAGCCCACCTTGAATTTCTTCTATTCTTATCTCCCACTAATTTCTCTTGGCTGTTAGTAGTTCAGATTCTTGTGGAGAGTTGAAGCTTAGAATAAATTTATTCATATTTGAACTGCTGGATCTCCTGATTTCCCTGGAACTTGACATTTAGATTGTTTAGATCCAGATGCTTGAACTGAATCTGATTGATTTTCAGAATAATTTCAAACTTCCAAATCAAATCAGATTGATTTTCATCGTTAAGTTGAACATTTGACCGAGAACCCATTTGAATACTACTCATGGTGAAACAGCCAGGTATGTGTAAATGCCTGCTATATTGTATGAGTTCCTATGCGCCTCTGCATCCTAAAATAAATCTGAACATAACAGAAAACTAGTGTTTTACTGGCTTTTTGGAACAAAATGTGCAAAAACTTCACAGAAGCAGAAGATAACAAGACCCAGAACATTGTACCAATCCAGTACAATGCAAAAGGCTCAAGAACATCACCAAAAGATTTCTAAAGCAACTTGAAAAAAGGTAAAAAAATCACACACACACACCAAAAAAACCTATTCTTTTACTGGGGAAAAGATGTCTTGGGACATAATTTAAAAACAGCACCGTGAGACATGCAAATGAGAACCTCTGTTATATTTCCATGCAATGGGGTTTTCTACAGCAAAATAAGTTGTTGGTTTCCCTAAGGAAGAGGTACACAGATATGTTTTAATTGCTACGACAAACAAGAGCAGCCTAAAACCTCATTATTGTTTACTAATGGGTAATAAATATTGTTAAAAGCAGCTGAGGAGGTTGAGCAACTCAATTTAGAGCCAAGACTCCTTTTTTTACTGTTTCGTTTTAAACTGAGGAAAGGACAGAAAATATATGCAGAGAACTTGCAAACTTCAAGGCTTCCAATGTTGTGAAGAAGCAATTAAGCTAAGTTGCAAAGTTAATCTAAAACTATAATTAGCACCATATGAAAATACAGGCAGCCATAGGGAAAATAAATGTTAAGAAATGTCATATTCAAAGAAAAAACAAAGATAAAAGTGATAATTTTGCTTTAAGTTATAAATTGTGAAAGGAAAGGGGAGAAAGAGAGAGAGAGAGAGAGAGAGAAATGATCTGTGGCAACAAAAATTGTAGAATTCACTTTTTATAATGCAGCTTTTATTTCCCCTTTCAGAGGAAAAAAAAATTAACTCCATAATGCTTTATAGAAGTAACAAAAGACTGACTGCGGGAATGATTGACAGCTACAGACTGGGATGAAACAGTATGCAAAGTTAAATTGAATGACAGATGGAGATAACCAACTGAGAAAAAATAGTTAGCAGGAGCAAAAGACATAAGAATTAGAAAGGAGATTTTGGGGGCGGGGGGGGGGGAGCTGATTGTTGATTGAGAATGAGAGAAGCCATAAGTGAAAAGTTGCTGATAGGATACTTCAAAGAAAAGAGAATACTTTTTCTGGAAGTTTAAGTCTGTGCAGATTTGAAGAATAGCACTGCAAGGAGTGCTGAGTTTGAGTAAAGAAGATTCTTTGAAGAGGCAGCCATGTCCTCTGGAAAAAACAGCTGCTTCCAGATTTTTCTCAGCTGTTGGCATACGCATGCACAGAAAACCATTTGGCTAAGACAGCCAGCAAAGAAAGAGACTCAATATGGAGGGAGAGAGGAAGGGAGAGTGGGGGACGGCTTTCTGGAGAGGGCAGCTGCCTTATTGCTCCTAATGCTCAGCGTTGCTTGGCCTTGGCAGCTTTCAGATGTGGGACTCCAACTCTCAGAATTCCCCAGCTGGCTGAGGAGTTCTGGGAGCTGGAGTCCACCTGTCTGGGAGTCATTAAGGTTAAACAATGCTGGGTTTTTTTAACAGATTAACAGAGTTGGAAGGAACTTTATAGGTCATCTAGTCGAACCCCCCACTCAAGCAGGAGACCCTACACCCGTGATGGTGAACCTATGGCACTGCATGCCACAGGTGGCACGCAGAGCCATGTCACCTGGCACACCAGCTCAGCTCTCAGCCTCTCTAGGAGTCTCTGGAGGCTGGGGACAGCAAAAAAGTCACTTCCTGTCCAACCGAAACTTGGAAAATGGACTGTTTTACGCCTCTGAGGGGTGGGGAAGGCTGTTTTTGCCCTCCCCGGATGCATAGATAGGATCTGGAGCCAGGTGAGAAAGAAAAACGGGCCTACTGGGACATCACGTGCCAGGAGCGGGGGGAAGGAGGGTCACGTGCACAGGAACGGGGCATATAGAATTATGGGTGTGGGCACACGTGCACATGAACCTCCCCCGCCCCCCCCTTCCTGGCACATGAAGGCAAAAAGGTTAGCCATCACTGCCCTACACCATTTCTGACAAATGGCAGTCCAATCTTTTCTTGAAAGTCTCAAGTGATGAAGCTCCCACCACTTCCGAAGGCAACTTCTGTTCCATGGGCTGATTGTTCTCACTGTCAGAAAATTTCTCCTTATTTCCAGGTTAAATCTCTCCTTGATCAGTTTCCATCCATTATTCCTTGTCCAGCCTTCAGGTGCTTTGGAAAACAGTTTGACCCCCTTCTCTCTGTGGCAGCTCCTCAAGTATTGGAAGACGGCTATCATGTCTTGATCTAAGCTCCAGCCAACCATTTGACCCCTGATGTTTTATTTTTTTTTATTTTTATTCATTAGTTAGAGTTGAGTGTTTATCTTTTTATAGTATTTAGTTTGTATTGTGTCTAGTTTTGTAATTTTTCAAAATCTTTTTTGATATTGTAAACCATCCAGAGTTACCCTGCGGTAAGATGGGCAGTCAATAAATTTAATAGTAAATAAATTAAATGCTAACATGGTTTGCAGACTCATAATACTTTAATTGAAGGTTCCACCATGTTACATTCTTTATTAATCCTAATATGTTGTTGGGAGTACTGATTTAAAACATCTGGAGAATTCTGTCTTTGTGAAAGCTGGGTTAAAGCTGGAAGTCAGATTGAATTAATTCCCTTGTTTTTAATCAAACAATTTCTTATTCTAGGTTACAATCACTCCATTGGAGAAGCAATGTGTGAAAATGACCCCCTCCACAGAAGAATATCCACAGGAAGACTGTTCAAGAGAAAGACTCATTTGGAGAAGTCTGATTCTTAAGGAACTTCAACTGGGCAACATTCCTCAGTGACTATAATTGTTCTCCATGCTTAAAAAGGTAAAGGTTCCCCTCGCACATATGTCCTAGTCGTTCCCGACTCTAGGGGGCAGTGCTCATCTCTGTTTCAAAGCCGAAGAGCCAGCACTGTCTGAAGACGTCTCCATGGTCATGTGGCTGGCATGACTAAAAGCCAAAGTGCACGGAACGCTGTTACCTTCCCACCAAAAGTGGTCCCTATTTTTCTACTTGCATTTTTTTATGTGCTTTTGAACTGCTAGGTTGGCAGAAGCTGGGACAAGTAACGGGAGCTCACCCCATTACGCGGCACTAGGGATTCAAACCGCTGAACTGCTGACCTTTCGATCAACAAGTTCAGCATCTTAGCCACTGAGCCACCACGTCCCTTTCTCCATGCTTACAACTACACTTTTTCTGAAGCTTTTTCTCAAGGTTTTCCAATGGATATTCTTCAGTGGCTGAGGGAGGTAAAGGATAGGACAAGACCAACTACATCTAAGAATCTGTCCATATGTTTGGTAAATATATGTACAACACCATGAAGGAACCCACTTTACTCTTTTTTTAAAAAAAAAATCTTTGTATTGGAACAGGTCTACCCATACTTACTGGCTGCTCTCAACAACTGAGAGTTAGTTATATACATCTTTTTAGGGAAACTACTTTTGATATCCTTATTCTAGGACTTTTTTCCAGAGATGGAAAAATCTGTATGCTGGGAAATTACACATGGGCAAAGGATTGTGACCTAATCTGAAAATCCATGCTAACCATCACTGTGGGAATATGGGCATATCTGAAATGATGATACTGGCTTTATTTTTCCACCTTATGGGCAACAACAGTTTACTATTTTTTGAAGCAAAGCTAATGCCAATAAATGTTGGCATTCATTAAAACAATGTACATTTTATACATTCTGGATTTCCTCAGGCAAAACTTCCACTCAAGTGAAACATCTCTTCAATTTCTTAATTAATGTGGTTGTTGTTGTAGGGCTTAACATTTCAAGATTAGATTCAATCAAAGGAAGAGAACAGGCTGGGGAGGGGAACAAACTTGTAGGGAGTATTAATTTGAAACAGAAAAGTTTTTACTTAAAAAGTTGCTTTTTTCTTTAAAAAGAAAACACACAAGAGGAAACAAAGAGGGCAAATAGGAACACAGTCTGATTGGACCATTGGTGAGAGTGGAATTCCTCTTAAGATTAGTTTTGCATGGTTCATTATATATCAAATTCATTTTTTAAAGCTAAGCATAATCTGCCCCAACCTGAATTGAAACCACTACAATTATGGAAATAACTGGCCATGGTTCTGAAAATCTTACAATTTTAGTAAAGCATTTTTTAAAAAAACAAAAAAACAATGTTTTTTTTAAAAAAAAATCTTCAAAGACCAGATCCTTCTATATTATTTTCTTTTTCCTTAAGGCATACTGGGATTTTAAAAATTGGGATTAAAAAGAAAAGAAATATTAAGATTTCTTTATTCACTCTAGCTCTTATATTCCTTTTACTCACCACTGCTGCAAAGTGGTCATTATATTATCGTAGAGGAATCTTCCCCAACTAAAGATTTCTAAACATTATTATTGGGAATGTTGCAAAGTCACAAAGTTGGAGAAGAATATATAAATGAATTTAAGCTTAGAGAGCAATTATTATTGGACAGATATTTATAGATAAAGGTAAAGGTAAAAGCTTTCTCTGTCCCGTATATCTGGCTCTAGGGGACAGTGCTGATCTCCATTTCTTAACTGAGGGAGCCAGCATTATCCAAAGACCATTTCCATGGTCATGTGGTCAGCATGACTATACACCAAGATGCACAGAACACTGTTACCTTCGCACCAAAGTGGTACCTATTTAACTATTTGCATTTGCATGCTTTCGAACTGCTAGGCAAGGATGGGAGTTCACTCCATCACCTGGTGCTTGGCTCTTGAACTTGGGCTGTCAGCTTTCCAGTTGACAAGCTCAGCACCTTTAACTCTCAGCCATTGCGCCCCTGGACATTTTAAAGATGTATTGGTTGTACCAGTTACAGTGGTTTGATTTAGCTAAGCCAGGATGGTTGGATTAAGCCAAATCAAGCAGCAATTAAGGTAAAAAGTGGAAAAATTCCATTAAGTTGATGTTAACCAATTATCACCTTGCATACAAGTATAAAACTGAACAAGCAAAGTGCTACCTCATGATTTCACTTGATATATAAACAAAACCAACATATATCTAAGTTTGTAGAAAATGAACTGAATATTCAGTTCTTGAGCCCAGCTGACAAGTGGGTTTAACCACTGAGCCACAGTGCCCCCATTTATAGAAAAGAATGCTTAATTTTCCTGCTATTTTGAATCAAAATAAGTTCCTGTATTCATTAATGCATATTCAGCCATATCTACATCCTGTAGAAAATTAGGGAATTTCAGCTAATTTCTGCTTTATATACATCCTAAGTGAGACAGTAGACAGTGAGAAAAACAAAAACCAAACCTCTACATGGTTTTAACGCTGGGATCTTTTACAGGATACTATTGGCCACAAATATACCAATAGACAAGTTTCTTTTTATTTTTTTTATTTAGTTTGATTCCTATTTCTATTATAAATAAAGATAAAATGAAAAGTTGCATGTACAAAACAAAGGATCAGATTATAAAATTAACCGTATTTCTAAGAAGGCAATTAGACTTCATAGAAGTGGAAGGATTTTTAAGAAGATAACATATGGTGAGTGACTACAGCCTAGTTTATTTACAAATGTATCCACAAAATCTACAGTAATTACAGAAAGCCTTACCAATGTTTCCCTTCCAACAGGAAGGCATAAGGCAATATCACATGCAAGGCTCTCTTTCTCTATTTGAACAGCATTTTATCGTAAGTGAAGGTCATCTTAAACATCTGGATTACATACATCGATATGTATGTTCTATTTCCATTTCCAAAAAGCAAGAAAATAAGTCTTAAATGTAATGGGGGTGGATGATTTAGTGGTTAAAGAGCAAAGTGCCACACAATGTGGTGAGCTCCTGTTCCTTGCCTCATCTCCTGCCCACCTACCATGTTTCCCTGAAAATACAATCTACTTTTTACATGTGCGCCCAATATAAGCTAGGGGTGAAATCTAAAAATTTTCCCTATCGGTTCTGTGGGGGTGGCTTAATTGATGGGCATGGCTTGGTGGTCAGGAGACTGGGTGGGCGTGGCCAATAATAATGAATAATATGAATAAATCAAATTGAAAATGCACAAAAATCTCTAATTATCAAAGCATGCAACAAAACTGAACCAAGATAAGAGGCCTTATAGAAAGATCTCATTCTATAGTAACATCTAAAGTTCTTTGGATTTGTGAAACACAGATACAGTATTCCCAAAAATTGTGATTCCCCCCCCCCCTTTTGCACATTTCTTCAGGATACCTAAAATCTATCTTGGTATCTCTCCAGTTGTGACCAGCTCAACTGAAGTAGTGGGAAAAAATGTGACCACAGCACAGCAAAAACAATTCCTGCTCAGCCTTAATAAATAAGAGGAAACTCAATAATCTCAGACAGTAAAACACAGAGACAGGAAAGGAGAGAGAGGGGGCTACCATGCTGGGCGAAAGGACTCCCTTCAATGAAAGACTGGAATTCAAGAGACAGAAGTCAGAATGTATCTGTCTTTCTAGCTCTTCTCCCAAGAGGATAGCCACGTTGCCCTCAGCTGAAAAGAAAAGAAAAGAACAGCTTTGAATCTGGTAAACCCAGCAATTTGGTGAACCTACAACCCTTTCACAGCAGTGGTTTTCGTAGAGTGCTCTTAAAATCTCATAGGTGCCCGGTGATCAAAATGTCAGGGACTCCATTTCTAAAAAGCAACTAACAGCAAACTTGCTAAAACTAAGGCCATGGATGTATCCTGTAGACATCTTTGCTCAACCAATTCACTTTTGTGACTCAGTTGTGTGAGATTGTCATTTAAACTGTCTTGGATGTTGTAATTTATAAATGAAGAATTGGTGTTTTCTGAATCATTTTTTAAATTCCTATTTAGTTGTTGGTTGGATTTTGCAGCTGGTACCACTAGCAAAAGATTTCTCATTTCTCAATCATCTGTATGGTACCATATCTGCTTCTGCCTATTTCTACTCCTTTCCTATTGCCCTTTGTGACTGCATAGAATTGATAATTTAAGTAGTTATAGAGGTAAGTAATTAGAGAAGCCACATTTGAGTGGCTTCTTTACAGAATTCAGAAACACATATATTCCCCAGTTTAAAAAGTTTGCAGAAGATGGGTTAGTTGAGTGCATGGAATTCATTTAATTCTGAAAGAAGCTGAACATGTCTGGGGCTAAATCTATCCCAGTCAGGATTTGTAGACTGGATCAAGTGATTCCATTTTGCTATTCTGGAGCCACCATCTCACTAACATAATTAAGAGTATCACAGGGCAAGTCTACAGCAATGATGTGTAATTGTTTCTGAACTAAGTGGGTGGGAAAGGAGAGGTTATTTTCTAGGAATGTTGCGCTATTGAGAGGGGAAGCAATCATCCTTTCTTGACCTTATTAATATTTAACACCATTTATGATACAAATTCAGTGGTAATATAATGGAACAAAACTATCATTCCTATGTGTTTGTGACATGCTTGTTTTAAATATGTCACAATTAGATTAGATTAGTATTCTTTATTGGCCAAGTGTGATTGGACACACAAGGAATTTGTCTTTGGTGCATATACTCTCAGTGTACATAAAAAGAAAAGGTACATTCATCAAGAATCATAAGGTACGGCACTTAATGATAGTCATAGGGTACAAATAAGTAGTCAAATCATACTAGGAAACAATCAATATAAATCGTAAGGATACAAGCAACAAAATTACAGTCATACAGTCATAAGTGGAAGGAGATGGGAATGATGAGAATATTAATTGTAGTGCAGACTTGGTGCAGTGTTGAGGGAATTATTTGTTTAGCAGACCATTGGTGTTCGAAAAAAACCTGTTCTTGTGTCTAGTTGTTCTGGTGTGCAGTGCTCTATAGCATCGTTTTGAGGGTAGGAGTGGAAACAGTTTATGTCCAGGATGTGAGGGGTCTGTAAATATTTTCACAGCCCTCTTTTTGACTTGTGCAGTATACAGATCCTCAATGGAAGACAGGTTGGTAGCCATTGTTTTTTCTGCAATTAAGTCAAATTAAAACTTTTAAAACTGTTATTGGGAGAAATTAAATATTGACAATAATGAAAGGCAACAATCAAGCAGAGATGTGGCTTTCAGGAACAAAAAAAGCCTAAATCATACACACAAAGTTCAGAGCAAGAGCACCTCTAAGTATTAGTAAGAAAACTATTCCATCTACACTTAAAAACAGAAAACTCAATAGAAAGTAAGTTTCAGAATGCCATCAAATGATACCTTCAAAAATATACTTTCCTACCTGTAAAATATATACCAGTATGCTACATTGTGATTTTTTAAAAAGCAAAACCTGATAGGAACAATCATTACACATTTCTCAAATGCTCTAAAATTGCTTCCCTGAAAAAAACTGTTTTATTAATCCAATGCAGCATCTTAAGCATTCAATCTAATGTGTAGGCTGAAGACGCCGCACAATTATGCTTAAATAAAGTCTGCGCGTAGCCAAGAAAAGTATTTTTATTCTTTTTGAAACAAGAACTGTAATAGCTTAACCAGAGAAGGATGAATAAAAATTGAACATAGTTTAGTGAGTAACAGTTTTTTTACATCTTGGAAAAATAGAGTGATATCATCATCTGTTCATTTTTTTTTAATGGTCTTGTCAAGTTTTAGATGCTCCAAGTTATATCCCAATACTTGGGCTCCCAGTTGTTGTTGTTGTTGTTGTTGTTATTATTATTTGACTAGCTCTCATTTAATTCAATAAAAGAAAAAATTGCTTTCAAAATGTATTTCAGTGGAGGAGAGAATCTGATCGTTTTTAAGGGAAGACTGGTGTTTTTGTACTTATTTAACTATAAAAGGTGTGAGAATGGAATTCATCTATCACTATAGAATCCCCTCACTAACAATTTCTCTGGCTTCCTATGCTTCAATAAATCCCAAGAGATAAATCAAATGAAACTCATCTGATGGCCTTTTTCAGATTGGGAAGTCACAGCAAAGCATTCCGTTTACCAGCCAGAATAGCATCTAATCCTAAAACTCCCTAAGAGACAAAATGGTTTTCAAATTGTCAGTAAGTAAACACAGGGCCACCCAAATCAATCAGTCAAATCAATCCATCATAGGCACAGCCATAACCTAAATCGCAGCAAAATTCACCCGGTGCATTCAGTTAAATTCAAGAGGCTTCGAGGTATACATGCCAATATGCCAGGAATGCAATTATTCTGTCTCCTTTCTTGTCTTCCGTAGATGAGATTTCTGCTCATCTACAAGCAGCAGATCATTTTGTAAAACAGACATAACCAAGGACATGGGGCAGATACCTTCCTTTTCCATCGAGACCATTAAACATGCTAAGCTTCACAGAGCAAGCACCACTGCACTGACAGCTCCGTAATGAAGCCTCTACAGACTTGCCATATGTTGCTATGCTGAAAACTTGATGGTACTTTCTCACTCTAAAACTTTCAGAAAGAAATAGAAGGAAAGAGGACAGGAAGAGCAGAATGGCAGTCTTGAATCTCTGAGTCATTTTGGTATCTCTCCCGATGACTTTGAACCACTGTCTCCATAATCCTAGTTGGAAAGAACATCTAAAATATTGGAAGATGGAATATTAGCTATGCTGATCAGCTCTGTTTGCACCTCAAAGATCTAATTCTTAATATATCCCTATATAGAAATATATCTCCTCTTTGTTTCTGATGAACATCTCCCCATAAATGGATGAAAGGTTAACATTCTACTTACATATACATACTGTAGGAATAGGAGCCCCCTACTAGGGTTGTTCACTTTTGTGTCAAGTGTTCCTCTGAAGTTGCTTTCCAAAGCAACACAGCCTCTCTGCTCTGCTGTGAGAGTTCATTCAGCAATTTTAGTAGCCATAAGACGCTTTTATACATGCAGAGAACTAAGAGGTTACTGAAAGTGCTGAAAGAATTGGAAATATCTTTTATATGTTCAACGTTAATATCTGAAAAGAGACTGTAAACATATTTGGATGTTTGTGTTCCTCCTCGGCTATCATCAAAGGGTCTTCTTTGTGAGAGTTTTCTTTCACAGATTTCTTTCATCCAAACAATCCCTTTTGAGACCTTTTCTTGAGCACCAAAAGATATATTCAGGGAACCAGCAACATCTCTTTCAATTTTACATTGAGGGCTAACACAATTCTATCCATTGTTCATACATAAATCTCATTCAGTCCAACTAAGCTTAGTTAGACTGAATGAGATTTATGTATGAACAATGGATAGAATTGTGCACATATTCCCAAGTAAAATACCAAAATGTATGGCAGGAATAGGAGACTGTTATCTTCTAGGCATTTCACTGACAAAAACGTCAGGGAGACCAAAGTCAACATGTACAAAGCTAAGGGATATTAAGAAATGAAATTCAACACATCTGAAGTCTTATCCTTGGTATCTAGGATTGTAGTCTAAATGATATCCCACATGAAATTCAGCTCTGTTGTCCCCTTAAGTATGGCATTTTGGAAGAATAAGATTAATTAGAAGCAATTATTAATCAGAGATATTTTGATTTATATGGCATTGTTTCATCATATTTTAGCAATGCATTGTGCCCCTGGAAATAATAAATCAACCTTTTCTATTCTTGTTATCAGCAGGACAGTTTTCATTTCTGCTCCAAACAGGAAATTATTGGATATGCAATTTATCACTGAGGGAATATGTGCAGTTGCAAGAACCTTACATGAGAAATAATGATGGAAACCATTGACACTTAGCAATCTCTTTGGCTAATTGTTTCAGTCCCAATGAAAAGACTTGGAGACACTTGCAGGCTTTTGTGCCTTCATGGCCAAGTCTTTGATTAATTAGCATTGGCAGAAGAGGAAATAACAAATTCAATGTTTTAAGGAGAGAAAAAAACAAATATAGTGGCTATATGTTAGCAGATGTCAACTGGTCTCTTGGGAAGATTGGACAAGAAGATACAACTCATAAAAAACAAGGGAGTTGAATTCTACAGGTGAATTGAACAGACAGAATAGATGCCGATTGACTGAAAATAATCAACATCCCCTAGGAAAAGGTGGAGCAAAATGATACACAATGAGGTTTTGGGGCAAAAAATGGGACTTTTCTTCAAAAAACTCGAGCCATCTGTCAACCCTTTGATAGGCCAAATTAGAAAACAGAGCAAGGTTTTCAGGAATGCTGCTTGTTAAATATGCTAAATATAAGCACAGAATCTTGAAAACCTGACAGAGTAACCCTTTGTCCTCTCTTATACCAAACAGATTCAAGGCAGGATTATTTTGAGTTTCTTGCTTTATTCTCAGAATTGAGTTAATAGCTACCAAATAATTCTTGCATTTTTCTTCAAGATTATCTCCCTACTCCTCTAACAGAACAACATTCTGGGATATGTAAGTGTACACACATATATATCTTTTCTTCTTTTACAAGATCTATTGTCATTTTGTATAGTTTCTATTTTACTGTGACCTGTAGTGTGTCTGGTCCACTTCAGTGCTCCCTTTGGGCTAGAAGACAGCCCAGATTGTAAGTGAACATGAGGCAGTAAAAACGCTGTAGTAGAATTACAGAAGACCATCCCATTTCAAAGAGTTTAGTGACACATTTTGATTTCTGCTTCATATTACAAAAAAGGTTTTGAAGTTTAGAGCTCATTCTAAATCTGCTTGTTTCTTTCACTCTTGTTGAAAAAGGGGGTTAATCTTCACAAACCTATAACCCACAAATATCCATTCACAGAGCTATAATCCCGTAACCCTGGGGTAATCCATCCCAGAGTTATCTAGCTAAAGTTAGATCTTGCACTCTTGAGACCAGAAAAGCAGGACTATGAAATCTTGGTGGCAGACTTTAATAGAAGCCTTGAAAATTGCTCATTAAGATGGATTCTCTGGACCCATTTGAGCACTCAATGCTGTGCACCAAGGTCCTTGAAGTACCTTTGTTGCTTGAATGGGGCCTCCCAACAGCTGAAGTGAGAGCACATTTTTGTTTGTTTGTTTGTTTGTTTGTTTGATTTCATTTTTCTGTTTAGGTTTAGGTTTAGGTTTAGGTTTAAGTTTATTTGGATTTATATACCGCCCTTCTCCCAAAGGACTCAGGGTGGTGAACAGCCAAAGATAAAACACATACAATGTAAAATTTAAAAAAAAAACAATTTAAAACATATTAAACAAATATGGCCCATACTAATTAAAACACCCCTTTTTAAAAGCGAATTAAAATTAGGCAATTAAAAAGAGTTAGGCCAGCTCAGCTTGTTGGAATAAAAAAGTCTTGAGGACATGGCGGAAAGTGCGTAAATCTGGGATCCTCCATATCTCCGGGGGGAGCTCATTCCAAAGGGCAGGTGCCCCCAAGAGAAGGCTCTCCCCCAGGGGCCGCCAGTCGACACTGTTTGACCGACAGCACCCTGAGGAGCTCCTCTCTGTGGGAGTGTACTGGCTGGTGAGGGGTTACCGGTGGCAGAAGGTGGTCTTGTAGATACCCAGGCCCTAAGCCATGGAGCGCTCTAAAGGTGGTAACCAATACCTTGAAGTGCACCTGGAAGACCACCGGGAGCCGGTGCAGCTCATGCAGGAGAGATGCTACATGGGAGCGCCATGTCGCTCACAACCATCCACAAGTTTAATTTACTTGTTAAAGTTAAATAATAAACCTTAAGATTCTCCTTACCCATTAGTGTGTTCATTGTCCCAAAAGTACTTATTTTGTATATATTGTCTCTGGCTCCTCAAAAGAATCCCTTCTTTGGCATTGGGCCACTGCCTGAGAGTTGGCAAAACAAACACTTCACACTGTTAGAAGAAAATATGTTTGAACAAATGAAAAGAAAGAAACCTCTCCCCCCCACCCTTGTTTACTTGTCTTTTTGAATATTTCTTGTCTTTTTGAACATTTGAGAGCAGAAAATCAGACATTTTCTTCTTGGTGCCCTGAAAAGACTTTGTGTGCAGGAATTGCCAAAAAAAAAAAAAAAAGAAAAAAGAAAAAAGAAAAAGTGTGTTTTGTTTGTTTGTTGTGGTGGTGGTGGGGGGGTGATCTTTCTTTCTTTCTTTCTTTCTTTCTTTCTTTCTTTCTTTCTTTCTTTCTCTCTTTCTTTCTTTCTTTCTTTCTTTCTTTCTTTCTTTCTTTCTTTCTTTCTTTTCTTCTAGAAAATCTGTCAGCTTCTATTTTGCCCAGACATTGTTTGTTGTCTGTTCAACCTTTCCCCACATTTTGCTTTTTTAAAAAGAAAGTCACTGTCCTGAACAAAGATTCCCTTTTTTCATCTTGACTGTGACTTTAACGTACCCTTTATCCCATGGAAAAAAAGCAGTGATTTCTGGTTTTGACATGCAGGCAAGCTTCTTTAGAGTGATTTTATTTTATTTTATTTTATTTAAAAAAACCCTTTCCTCAAAAAAGAGAGTCCATTTTTCTTCATCTATTCATTTTTCAATAAACGGAAGATTGGGTTTCTTTGCTAGATCCAAGAAATGAAAGTATATCAAGTACTCTGAACAGATATTTGTCAGAACTGTTTGACATCATTTTTTCCTCTTATTTCAACAGCAAAAATTTGATTGAGAGCCAGTGACTAGATGCTGGCTATATGGGGAAACATCTACAAAGAAAGTCATAAAATATAATATTGTGTCGTTCTTGAAAAATGATGGAGCATCATGCATGGATTATCCAGCAAGGAAGATTAAAGAAAAGGTTTTTCAACAAATGCATCAGCTTTCAAACCTTTGGGAATGAGTGTTTGAAGAAATGCATCATTTTTGCCATTAATTTTCTTGTCCTAGTTTCTCGCACTTATCAAGAAGGATCTGCAACTATCCAATGGGCAATGAGAAGTTTGAATCTAGGTTAAGGAAATAAGAAAAGATCTGCCAACTAAGATACCATGTTTGAAAAGAAGCCGAGTAGAGTTAGGGGTGAAAATCCATGGTGTCCTCCATTTATTGAAGTATCACTTGGCCCATGATCAGGAGCACCATTTTAATTTGTGATCTCTCCTCCTGCTCAGTGCAATTTGAAAACAGAAGGAGCCGTCCTGCCAGTCTCCCATTATGTTTATGTGCAGGATGCAATTTATACGAATTGCCAACTCAGTTTACATAATAGGAAAGTTATCACAAAGAACACAATGGGCCAAGATAATGATCTGTTTGAGCGAAGAATAAGAAGTGCTTCGTTTTGTTCCAATGATAGAAATCAGTTGTTCTAAACTAATTTTTTATTTGAAGAATGGCAATGGAATAGATTCTTCCACTACTGCAGAATCCACTTTATTATTATTATTATTATTTAAGATTTAATCTTCAATTCGATTCACAGTCTGGGACTGGTAAAAATTTAACAGTTCAAGTCCTAACCGAGGACTTAAAAGAGCTGTTAAGGTAGCATCTGAGTAAGTAGACAATTCTGGGCAAGGTGGTTTTTTGCAAAGTCAAAATATTCAGGTCTGATAAGAAAGAAAGAGCTTTGGTGATGCAGCAGACTAAAGTGCTGTTAAGTAGCACCAGCTGCCTGCAATTACTGCAAGTTCAAATTTCACCAGGCTCAAGGTTGACTCAGCCTTCCATCCTTTTGAGGTAGGTAAAATGAGGACCCGGATTGTGGGGGCAATAAGCTGACTTTGTATAAAAAAGAACACTGCTGGGGGGAGGGGAGCCCTACTAAGCAGGTATATACGAAAGTATGAAGGCTATTGCTTAATGCATTGTAAGCTGCCCTGAGTCTCCGGAGAAGGGTGGCATATAAATTGAACCAATAAAATAAGTTCAGAATTTTCATATGTCTAGGCAGCCCTTTGGGCATTGTACCAAAGGCTCCTATTACTATTGGTACAACCATTGATTTCTTCCTCCACAATTGCTCATCTTCACCTTGAAGATTGCAGTATTTTGTTATTATTCCTAGTTGTTTCTCTTCAATTTGTGCATCACCTGGTACTGCAATATCAATGAACCAGAGTATTTTTTGCAATACCAGGTGATGCACAAATTGAAGAGAAACAACTAGGAAAAATAACAAAATACCGCAATCTGCAAATTGAAGTTGAGCGATTGTTGAGGAAGAAATTTTGTTGTTGTTGTTGTTGTTGTTGTTGTTGCTGCTGCTGTTGTGTGAACATGCTACAAAACAAAGGAAGGGTGTGAGCATAGTACTGCCAAGTTTGGGAAATGCTGATTTTTCAGAAATAACTATGTGCCGATTTACATTTATCCTGAGAAATAAAAAAAAAAATCTAAAATCTCTCTCACCTCCAGCCCCAAATCACCTCTATGATTAGCACAATAAAAGCACCTGAATAGTTAAAAATAAATGCTTGCCACCATAAGTGAATTATTTTACATTGATTTTTTTATTGCTGTATCTCACATTTTACATTATTATTTATTGGCTACTGTAATGAACTTCTAGTCCTTTATTGCATTATTTGGTAAACAGTGTTTCAAATTTGAAAACCAGAGCAATAAAATTAAGGTGGTTTTGCAATGAGGCAGGCTTTTAATTAAGTTATGGAAAGTTACGTTCCAAACATTAGATGGGAAGTTGTTGCCAAAAAATAGAAAGGAAGAAGGAAGGAAGGAAGGAAGGAAGGAAGGAAGGAAGGAAGGAGGGAGGGAGGGAGGGAGGAAAACTTGATTTGTATTTATTAAAAAATATAATGTTTAATAGGAAGAGAGGAAATCAAAAAATCAGTTTTCTTTGCTACAAAAAATGGAATAAATTGTGGCACTGACAAGGAATAAATTATGTGTAACATTCCTTGTATGAATTTGACCTAGAGATAACATGTGATTATTCTTAAGTATAATTATATATTCAGTTGATCATTTTAAGCTGCAACTCTATTACTCTGAACACTAATTTCCTCTTTCAAGGTCAAAGAAAGGGCATGGATGTTATAAATGTTCTTCAAAGCAACACCCTATGCAGGTAGTTATCCCAGCATGAGAAATTCTACTGTTAGAAAGAAATGCTTGGACACGGGGAAAAATAGGGACTTCTCAGATTTCAAAGAAACGTCAGTGTTTCTAGCTTTTGCCTCGTCTCTAAACACTGCAGAAGTTTAGAACTGCATTCAGTCCTAAAATGCACTCTCATCGAGACAGAGTTATTTATCATAATCAATCACAGCAGGAAAAGATGCAAATGTGATAAATTCCCAATCATTATCCTGCATGCTTGGGCTTGTGGGAACATGGAGATACTGGAATGCAATGACCTGGGTTTATGGCTGTCTGGTTAGTCTATTTTCATAAGTTTCCTCTTCTAAAAGCCACATTTTAATTGACCCTATGCTTTTCTGAATATAGCAGAATTTCAAAACTGTGCTAAACTCTGTATCACACAGCATGTGGTGTAATGCTAGGTCTGAACAATAATGTATGGGTGAACCTTCAGTTTCAGATCAGGCTAAATTCCAGTGGAATTTGCAAAAAATAAGGTAGGTAAAATGAGGACCCAGATTGTGGGGGCAATAAGCTGACTTTGTATAAATATACAAAAGTATGAAGGTTATTGCTTAACGCATTGTAAGCTGCCCTGAGTCTCCGGAGAAGGGCGGCATATAAATAAGAATAAAAAAAAAAAATTAAAAAAATAAAAATAAAAAAAATAAAAATAAAATAAAATAAAATTCTCCAAAGATTCTTCTATCAAACTTTCATTTCTTATAAAGCAGAATTCTCTGAAGAAGAAACACAGGAAATATGTATTTCAAAATCACATGCTCTACATTTCAACAGTTCATAGATGGAGAAGGAAATAGCACTAGCTATTAGACTTATATGCCACTGCATAGTGTACTCTTAGTCTAAGTAGTTAAAGAATCAGCATATCATCTGCAACAATCTGGGTCTTCATTTTACGAACAAGATAATTCTTCCCAGGATTATAATATTTGCTACAGGCTGTCTAGCACAGCTTTGACCAGGATTTATTTCTTCTACAACAGCATTGATTATGCTTTTTAAATGTAAGAAAGTTTTAATTATATTAAAATTATAATATCAAAGCCTCGTGTACATATTTTGTAACCAGAAGTGTTTGTTTGTGCTCTGCCCATTTTAGATAAAATGTAAAGATTTCCTTCTGAAATCTAAAAGTCTGAGTTGGATATTAAAATTAGTAACACCACTCATGGGAGTTGACATGATGGAAAAGGCTTTGAAGGGCCACCTATTTTAAATACATTCCATATGCCTTTCACATGATCAGATATGCTAAGATTATGTCCAAATTATTCATGACAAGGCTTCAGTCAGCTATCATCCATGACAAAGTCAATGAACTCTGAAAATCAATGTGTGTGGCATGGAATATTAAATCAATTAGATTAAAAAACTCCAACAAGCCTAAACTTCACCATCACTCTTGGTAGTGCAGATGTGCTCCCACTGCCAAATATTTAGGGAACATTTCACTGAATTGCCTGCCTACACTTCCCCGTAAAAAAAGAGACTTTATTTACAAGCCAAAGCAGGCCTGGGAAGTATCTGTACTTAAAGGTTATTCCCTATTTCACAGAATGGCTATTGATTAACTCAAAAACATTTTACCCAAAGGGTATACGATCATACTTTCTTCTCTCCAGTTAAAATCTATACCTGAGATGCCAGAAATATGAGTTATGAAGGTCTTTTCATGACAGTAGCTCTATCAGTGTGCTTGGTATCCCCTTCTCTCTTATAATCTAATCCATTCTTTATCCATTTTACTGCGGAGAAGCAACAATCTGTTTTCTGCTAAGCAGCCTGCTCTATTCGTTGTCTTCTTTCCACTAGAAATGTCACACAGAAGACTGAATCTGAATACCTCCTGCTCAGAGACAGATCAAACAAGGGAAACAATATGCCTTATTGTTTTTTCCCCTACAGTCCTCTCATCTATTCCGTGGCACTGTGTCAATAGTTGTTTTTAATTTTATTTTGTCTATAGCATCTCTCACTGATCCATGCCCTTATTTCTTCAGAGCTTCCCTATAATTCAGCTGCAGGTTTCAAAGAGGAAAAGCAAGCATGATTTCATTTGATTTTCACCTGGATCCCAACATAGCTTTGGTTCGAGAAAACTGATAGTAATCTCCATGTGCAGAGGCGCATGGAGATTACTATTTCTTTATGACATTCTGCTTCCCTTTCAACGGAGAGGAAGATATGAGGGAATCACAATGATACATTTTGACGGGGCACAAGAAAGGATGGGTAAGTGTCTAGAATCTAGATGCTTAAATCCTCAAATTTGTAGATTCCTTCCCTACTGAAAATGTAAATAGAAACACACAAAGAGCCATTAGAGATGTTCCTGCCACCATGTCAAGTTGAGATTGAGGTGGAGGCTCAGTGAACAAATTCTTTACAGCACCTTCACAACAATAATAGCTCTGTAAATCACAGAGTCCTTCGTAATTGAAGAGTGATCTACACATCTTCAAAGAATAAAGCTTTAGTAGACCTTGGGGATCAACCCAAATTAGATAGTCCTAGTCTTCAGGAAATCATAATTTGAGAAGGTCAACCTATCATCTTCTCTTTGGACTGAAAATATCACACAATTTAGGCCCTTTAGTTCAGTCTGAAAACTGAAGTTGAACCTTACTCACTACAATTTCTGTCTTAGGTCAAAAGTCCTCTTAATGTCTGAAATGCTGATTGCTGAACACAGCTGGAACAGAACACAGATTCTGCCTCTGTTGTATAATCTGACATGATTTTATTCCACAAGTACTATTTCACTGATTTCACTTCATTCTTTTAACATGTTCATGATTTTCTCACATAATAAATCATAACACGCTTGATATATATATATATATATATATATATATATATATATATATATATATATATATATATATATATATAACATTATTCAATGGAAAGAAAAATTATTCAACCTATTAGAATATTTTTTTTTAAAAAAATGGTAAACGTTTCAGTGTGTAATCAAAGTAAGGCATGCATTTACACAAATCTAAAGGTATGAAATAAACCCATTTCATTCCCCAGGTTTCTAACTTTCAGTCTAGTATCACGTATCCTTGAAATTGCAGATTCTTCCAAAATTGGGTAATGATCCTTCAAAGTATTTTTTTGAAAATTACATTTTACAGCCAGCTATTCAATTTCTCCTTAGCAGAATGATTTAGTGGCATCATGTCTTCAAGCTATACTTGTCATGAATCTGTGAAATTGGGTATTAATGTTACAAGTAATGTATGTGTGCAGATTTCGAAAGGTGAGTTTTGCCCTCCTGTGGGATTTGAACTGCTGGGTGTCAACTAATAATATGACAAGGTTGCGACTAAAGGTTATTTCAAAAGTGACATATTTCCTAACTGAACCGGAAGACTTCTATTTAGGGGAGTGGGGGAAGAAATGCAGGTGACTCTTAGGCAGTGACATGTGCCCATGAACCTCTGTTACACTGCTTGTACGTGAAATTGTTTTTCTTTACTATGAAAAATACAGATTAGCAGGCAGTAGATGGAAATCTGTAATTCTTGAACTTCAGTCATTACTTTCCATACTTTCCTAATTTAATTGAATCTTAGATGCAGATGTGAAATACCTAGCAAACAAATGGTAAAAGATTATTTCAAAATTCTCAAGCCCCTTGAAGTGATGGTTGTGATTTTCATTTGGCTCACATTTCAGACGCTAGTTAACGTGCAGTCTGAAAATGAAGGGAAACCCACTGAATTTCACATTTATCTGTATTTTATAAGCACTTCTTCAGGTCAGAAAAGTAAAGGCAAAATGTGAATAAAAAACCTAGTGTAGAATAAGCCATATTTTGCTGTTTGGATCTGGATTGCTGCACTTTTCTTTCTTTCCTCTTTTATTAAATTTATATACCACCTTACTCCAAAAGGACTGCACTGTTGTCAGACCCCCAAGATAAGCCAAGTAAGAAATAAACTCTATGAAGAATACTGGAATTTTGCTTTATGGCCACATTGTACAATAGCACAATGTCAAAACTTCGAATGAGTTTCTCCCTGCCTCCCGTCTCATGCCAAAGAGCATCAAGAAAGGAACTTACTCAGTTTCTTCCTCACCCTCTCCTCTCTTTCAGGGCTAAGCTAACGTTTATTTTATTGCATTCAAGGTTGACTCAGCCTTCCATCCTTCCGAGGTCGATAAAATGAGGACCCAGATTGTTGGGGGCAATATGCTGACTCTGTAAACTGCTTAGAGAGGGCTGTAAAGCACTGTGAAGTGGTATATAAGTCTAAGTGCTATTGCTATTGCTATTTAACTGCCCATGCATTCCTTCTCAAGTATATTTCCATAGTCTTCTGCAACAGTTCTATACAGTCCTCAACTTACAACGGTTCATTTAGTGACCGTTCAAAGTTACAACGGCACTGAAAAAAGGGACTTATGACTGTTTTTCACAGTTACGACCTTTGCAGCATCCCCATGATCATGTGATCAAAATTAAGATACTTGGCAACTGGTCCACACTTATAACCAGTGCTGTGTGCCAGGGTCACAGGATCTCCTTTTGCAACCTTCTGACAAGCAAAATCAACAGGGAAGCCCTCTTCACTTAATGACCATGTTACTAACTTATCAACTGCAGCAATTCACTTAACAACTGTGGCAAGAAAGGACGTAAAATAGGGCAAAACTCACTTAATAAATGTTTCATTTAACAACAGAAATGTTGGGTTCAGTTGTGGTTCTAAGTCAGGGACTGCCTTTATACTGTGGTCTCTTAAAATCCCGCCCTGATAGATAAATATATATTTATATATTTTCACTGTAAATTATGCCCCTCTACAAGAGAAATAAATTGAGGAAATGAGGAAATAGCTAACTGAAGACTCCAGACAGGCAAAGTCTGTTCAGTTCAGACCTGCAGAAAAGTCATCAGGCATGTTCCAAGTACTGGTAGATTCCTTAACCTGATTATGACATCTTAAACAGAACAATCAACATGAACCAGCAGATTGGTGGACCAAAAGCTGCCACGGGGGCTTAGAGTGAGAACCATACACCCTTATGTATCCCACAAGTGAGAAACAGTATCAGATTAACAGAGTTGGAAGGAAACTTGTAGGTCATTTAGTACAACCCTCCTCCCAAGCAGAGTTGGAAGGAAACTTGTAGGTCATTTAGTCCAACCCCCACTCTACACCATTTCTGACAGGTGGCAGACCAATCTCTTCTTGAAAGTCTCAAGTGATGAAGCTCCCACAACTTCTAAAGGCAACTTCTGTTCCATGGGTTAATTATTCTCACTGTCAGAAAATTTCTCCTCATTTCTAGGTTGAATCTCTCCTTGTTCAGTTTCCATCCATTATTCCTTGTCTGGCCTTCAAGTGCTTTGGAAAATAGGTTGTCCTCCTCCTCTCTGTGGCAGCCCCTCAAATATTGGAAGAATGCTATCACGTCTCCCCTGGTCCTTCTCTTCACTAGACTAGCCATGCCCAGTTCCTGCAACTATTCATCATATATTTTAGCCTCCAGTCTCCTAATCATCCTGGTTGCTCTTCTCTGCACTTTTTCTAGAGTACGTGATTCCTTCTTCCTTTCTAAGGTTTAAAAGGCAAAGGAAAGTATTATGCAATTTCTACTAATGGACTGTTTCTCATATTCAAGGGAAAGCAACCCATAATCTTAAAAGTCTATCTTCTTAATTCTTGTACCCACTTCTGAAACATGTTAAGGAAGTTATGGAAAGAGTATCAATGAGAATCTCCCTTCTACTCATGCTAGAAGAATTTTCCATGCAGAAAAACGTGATGTGGCTTCAGTTCCATAACCAAAATGTTTATAGTGGCCATGGAGCCTTAATCATCTCTCTCTATGGAAACCAATGTCTGTGCTTCACATTTAGATTTTGAAATAGTTTCCCACCTGTATCTGCAGAACATCTGGTTGAAGCAGCATAGCAGCCGCAAAACAATAAATAATTGAAGATATATGGTCTCAGGACGCCTATATTGTGCCCTGCAAATTTCACATGTCTAGATTAAATATCCAATCATCTTATACACGTAAGGAGTTACCTAAGCTAACAAGTCTGCCAGCTCGTACATTACGGAAAAATGAAGAGAAGATGATTGACTTTTCTCCAATTCTGACCTTTTCTTTAAGATACCCCAGATAATATAAAATACCTCCGGTGTTATCACAGAGGAGCAATTTAAAACGTACCAACACACATGTGTTGGATATTTCTCAAACAGCATTTTCAAAGGAAGAGCCGCAGTCACATTGACTAATTACTAGCAAAACCAAACAAAAATGGTAACAGCATTCTGCCTTTCTAGACTACAGGACATTTTAGCAAAGAATGAAATACAATAAGAAGAGTTGCAACAGGGATATAAAAAATCACACAGAGAATAAATAAAGTGAATAGAGAGAAGTTTTCCCCCCCCTCTTCTCGCAAAGCTAGAACTCAAGGTCATCCCATAAAATACAATGCAATGAGATTCCAAATCAAAAAGAAGCAAATTGTTTCTTTACTCGCACCACAGTTAGGCAGAGAAACTTGCTTCCACAGCTAGGAGTAACCACAGCCATGTGAAAAGAGGACTGAACAAAGTCATGGAGGTAGCATCTGTGTCAATAGTACTAGTTTTAGTGGCTGTTTGCTGGTGTGGGAAGTCCCTACCCCTCCTAGAAGAATGAAATATTTTGGAAAATATTAAAAATATGAAATATTTTTTATATTTATTAATGTTATAAAATATTAAAAAGGCAGAATATTACATTTCCCTAAAGGAGAAATGGAGGAACATATTTTTAGAAGCTGGAAGAAGCTCACAAAACTTTCTTAATAGCCCACAGCAGATGCCAACACTTAAGAGATAAAGAACTTATTGAAAAAGGAAGACAAGCATCTAGATAGCTCTATTCATAAGCAAAGCAAATACTGCAGGCAGAAATCCATTCAGGACAGGATATTTTGAAACTCCTTGCAGCAAAGTCTGAACAAAGACAGAATGGTAGGATTACAAGCAGTCCCTCACCCAAGATCCAACACAGGATGAACGCCATTAAGACACAACAGGAATTGCCTAACACCCTTTCAGAGCACAAGCCCCTTCATTGCACCATCCCAGAGCAGTCCAAACTTCACCTGGGAGCTCCAATAAACAATAAGCCAGAGGTTGACCAGATTATCTCAGACAAGCACCTAGGATTTGCATTTCCATTTTTGCCTATAGAGCCAGCTATGACTCCTATATGACCCCATGGGAATCCAACAACTGCCAATAGAATATTAATATTGTTCTGGCACAGGAATAGGAAGCTCAAATACAAAGCCCAAAGAAGGTATAAAACCCCTCCACTCTTAACTCTATTTTGTCAACTGCATCAGGACCATGTTCTTGGTGGTCCTGTTCATCATTAAATCATCTTTCCAATCAGCCTGCATGGTTTCCAGTGTCTTTCTCCCAGCTTGGAACTGAACCAGATGGATATTTCTTCCAACACTGGCACCCGAAATAGTGATTGCAAGAAAGTCCTGGCTTCTAAATTTCCCAAATGTGGTATATCCTGTTGGTCACTACTTAACACAAAATACTGGACAAGATGAACTCCTAGCCTGGTCCAATGTGGCTCTCTTAATGCACTTAGAAACAATGGATACATTTCTGCATCTGCAAGTACAATACATTGAAGCAAAATAATCAAGGGTATTCATTTAATTGTTGGAATGAGACGAGAGGCTGCTTCAATCTCATTGCCAGGTGGTGCACAAATTATCCCCCAAAACCTGAAAATAATAAGTTATTATGAAGAATCATCAAGCATCCATGTCAGAAAAAACAATAAAACCTACCAGAAGATCAGTAATGATATATATTAAGGAGCAGTATCTCAACCCTAGCAAATAGATGGGGAAGAAATGGAGGTAGTGACAAATTTTATTTTCCTGGGCTCCAAGATCGCCGCAGATGGGGACTGCAGTCAAGAAATTAAAAGACGCTTGCTCCTGGGGAGAAAAGCTATGGCAAATCTAGACAGCATTCTAAAAAGCAGAGACATCACCCTGCCAACAAAAGTGCGTATAGTCAAGGCTATGTTGTGGCCCACCAGCGGCCTGCACGGATCATGGCTGATCCCGAAGACAAAGAGGCTGGTGTGGGGTCACGCCAGCAGCTGGCGCAGCTGGTGCTCGCATCGGACAGCGAGGAGGCTGAAGAGGATGTGGTGCCAGAGGCAGAGACTCAGCCTGGGCCTTCAGAACCTCCAGAGGCTCCTTCAAGCGGAGAGAGCGAAGTGGAGGAGCCTCTCCTTAATGCTCGAGCACGCAGGGCTGCCAGAAGGCAGGAGTGGCTACTCAGGAGGAGGAGGTCTCCTCGAGAGTAAGGTTTGAGCATAATTGGCCACTCCCTTAGCCTATTTAAGTCACATGCAGTTAGTAATTTCTTGCTGGAAACAACATGTAATTATTACCGAGCATTTTGGAGAGTGAGTGTCTTATCATATCTTGTTTTCTGAGCTGGTTGCCAACCTTTGCCGGACTTTGTTTATTCTGGGTATGTTATAACTTTGATAAGAACTGTTGATGTGTGTCACAATCCTTGGGAATCCGGAGCTGGGGCAGAACAGGCTATGGTTTTCCCAGTTGCAATGTATGGCTGTGAAAGTTGGACCATAAGAAAGGCTGAGCGCCAAAGAATTGAGGCCTTTGAACTATGGTGCTGGAGAAGACTCCTGTAAGTTCCGTGGCCTGCAAAGTGATCAAACTGGTCAGTCCTAGAGGAGATCAACCCTGATCGCTCTTTAGAAGGCCAGATCCTGAAGATGAAGTTCAAATACTTTGGCCACCTAATGAGAAGGAAGGACTCACTGGAGAAGAGCCTGATGCTGGGAAAGATCGAGGGCAAAGGAAGAAGGGGATGGCAGAGAACGAGGTGGCTGGATGGAGTCACTGAAACAGTTGGAATGAGCTTAAATTGACTCCAGAGGATGGTAGAGGACAGAAAGCCCTGGAGGAACGTTGTCCATGGGGTTGTGATGGGTCGGACATGACTGTCCAGGGCGATCCAGCATTTGGGGAAGGAGTGGTCAGGGGGCTGGGTCGAGATGGAACGGACGTTGATTGGAGCATGTGATCGATCAAAGAGAAAGGGGATGGTTTTGGGAGCTTTGAATTACTGAAGGAAAGCCCTGGCTTTTCAGATTTGGGTTTTCCCAGATGTGCCAGTTTACCTATTCTAGTAAAGTGAACTTTGGAAAATGCTTGCTTCCGCGTCTTTACTTGGAGTTGGGGTTTTCCTGGAACGCTGACACTTTGCAACTAACAACAACAAAATCTCAACCCATCTTTCCAAGACCTGCTGGATCTTAAGGCTTTTTAGAAACAAAGCAAGATTAGTATTATATGGCCCTGTTTCTCAACCTTGATAATGTTAAGACGGGTGGACTTCAATTCCCAGAATTCTGGGGAGTTGAAATTCACACAACTCAACATTTCCAAAGTTGAATGGACTTTAGGGGAATGCTGTTCCATAGGCAAACACAACCACAGAAAAGGTGTCAAGCTCCAGGGAAATCAGAAGGTCAGGCAATTCAAAAGAATATAAAGGTTTATTGCAAGCTTAAGCTCTCTACAAGAATCTGAACTACTAATGGTCCAAGCAAATCGGTGGACTTAATCTCTTGTGGGTGCAAAGGGATTCATGGCTGATGACGTTTGACCCCTCCTTCGGGTTCAGCTGGTAGTCTCCTACAAAAGGCTTATTCAGGAGTCCTGAAGATGACACTTCTTTTTTAATTGGGCCTGGAGTGAGATGGGCCTTGCTGGATCTTACTGAGGAGGCAAAATAATCATAAGTATCCAAGCTGGTTGTCACTGTTATACAGTTTGTAAATAAACTAAAATTAAATTACTATGTGCAACACAGAGGTGGGTTTCAGCAGGTTCTGACTGTTCTGGAGAACCGGTAGCAGACTTTTTGAGTAGTTCGGAGAATCGATAGTAAAAAATCTGCCTGGCCCCGCCCCCATCGATTCTCTGCCTCCTGAGTCCCAGCTGATCAGGAGGAAATGGGAATTTTGCAATAACCTTCCCCTGGATTGGGGTGGGAATGGACATTTTACAGTATCCTTCCCCTTCCATGCCCACTAAGCCATGCCCTGCCCACCAAGCCATGCCACGCCATGCCCACCAAGCCACACCCACAGAACCAGTAGTAAAAAATTTTGAAACCCACCACTGGCCCAACACCATATTTCGTGATATAGCTTGCTCCACAATACCTGACTTCAGACTGCTTATTAACCAAAGGTAGCATTATGAGCCTGGAAATCCAGACCAGAATTTAGATTGTCTTAAAAAAAATGTTTTTTAAAAAAATCCTCTTCCCTTTCTTTTTCTAAATAGTGACTTTGCTTCTTTTTGAAAACATTTTTACTAGAAATACATTCCATGGCATCTTCAGAAAAGAAATGGGGGGAGAGTCACATACTGTAATGCTTTATATATTTATTGTAGCTACAGCCACCACTTAATTCTTAATCTTTTAATTTCCTGCTCTATTTTGCCATGAAGCAAAAGAAATTGTACTATTTTATGAATGCATTACATTTTCAGTGTGGCTCTCTTCAAGAAAAGAAAATGAGAATGAGATTGCAGCCTCCTTCACCAGATAGGAAGTTTACCCATGCTTAAAACAAAACCAGCGCGGATTCATTCTTCACCTTCCAACCCTTTGACTGGACAAGGAATGCTAATCTTTCATGCAACATTTATTTTAAAAGCAAGATGCTATTTTAATATATTTTAAACATGATTTATGAAGTTGCAGATTTTATCAACCCTTTTTCTATCTACCCTGTCCTCCAGTTTCCCTTAAAGCAGATTTCTTCTCTCTCTCTCCCTCTCTCTCTCTCTCTCTCTCTCTCTCTCTCTCTCTCTCTCTCCTTCTGAAAGTCTCCTTTTCCACACAATGAGTGGAAAACCTGGGTAGGGAGATAATACATATCAGATATCTCACACATATGTTAATCGGTTTTGAAGCTGACCTTTTCCAACTGAAAAGAAATCTAAAACTAAGCCTCCTTCTTGTGCTGAAAAAGGAGAGAAGGTTTTGTGAGGAACTTACGCTTAAGAAGGCATCGGATGGAGAAACTATTGCTGACAGCAGGGTGGATAAGGCCTCCCGCTAGGAGCATTTTAGATGGATAGAGAACTGTACTAATTAGAAGTCTAAGAATTTCCAATCCAGAGATTTGATTTAGAGGCAATGCAATCAAACTGGCTTTTCAAATTGGATCAACTATTGTGACAATGTACAATAGGGTTTTTTTTCTTTTTAGTTCCATTGACTTTTCAGATCCAATTGACTTGTCGACCTAAATCGAATATTTGAACCCCATTGGAGCCTAGTACAATGCACACAAAGCAATGTGAGATGGCCTGTTACACACAACATGCTCAGCCACCGCAGTGTTTATTTCATTTAATGTATTGTGTGAATTGAGACAATTGTGGTTTTGAAGATAATATGCTTAAAATACAACAAGGAAAACAACAAATATGCTTAAAAAACAACAAGGTGTAACATGATGACTGAGCCTCCCTATTGTAATGTATATATTTATTTTTAATATTAGAGAGAGAAAGAGAACAGAGATACAAAACAAAACAAGAAGTGTGTGTGTGTGGGGGGAGCTTTGAAAGTCCCTCACTTGAAGAGGATCAAGTTGAGATGATGAATTGCCTGTATAAGAAGATCCTCCTTGATACAACGCTTTCTGCATGAACAGAGGCCCAATTTCTGAATAAAGAAATCATTTCGCTAACTAGAAGTTTCAGTTTATGTGAAGTTCTTCAAAGGGATATTTTGGGCTCTCCAAAGAAGTGAAGGATCCCTTTCACAACCTGTGCTACCTTCAGGACTAATTCCCCTTGTAGGTTTTAGAAGAGAAGAGAAGAGAAGAGAAGAGAAGAGAAGAGAAGAGAAGAGAAGAGAAGAGAAGAGAAGAGAAGAGAAGAGAAGAGAAGAGAAGAGAAGAGAAGAGAAGAGAATTCTTTATTGGCCAAGTGTGATTGGACACACAAGGAATTTGTCTTGGTACATACGCTCTCAGTGTACATAAAAGAAAAGACACATTTGTCAAGAATCATAAAGTACAACGCTTAATGATAGTCATAGGGAAAAATAAGCAATCAAATCATATTAGGAAATAATCAATATAAATCGTAAGGATAAGGATATCAGCAACGAAGTTACAGTCACACAGTCATTAGTGGAAGGAGATGGGTGATAGGAACGATGAGAAGATTAATAGTAGTGCAGACTTAGTAAACAGTTTGACAGTGTTGAGGGAATTATTTGTTTAGCAGAGTGATGGCATTTGGGAAAAAACTGTTCTTGTGTCCAGTTGTTCTGGTGTGCAGTGCTCTATAGCGTCATTTTGAGGGTAGGAGTTGAAACAGTTTATGTCCAGGATGTGAGGGGTCTGTAAATATTTTCACAGCCCTCTTTTTGACTCTTGCAGTATACAGGTCCTCAATGGAAGGCAGGTTGGTAGCCATTGTTTTTTTTTTTTTTTTGCAGTTCTAATTATCCTCTGAAGTCTGTGTCTGTCTTGTTGGGTTGCAGAACCAAACCAGACAGTTATAGAGGTGCAGATGACAGACTCAATAATTCCTCTGTAGAACTGGATCAGCAGTTTGAGCTTTCTGAGTTGGCACAGAAAGAACATTCTTTGTTGTGCTTTTTTGATGACGTTTTTGATGTTAGGTGTCCATTTTAGGTCTTGCGATATGGTAGAACCTAGAAGACTTTTAGACTTTCAAGACAGAAGGATAAGAGAGTCAGTGATCGGACCTTGCCTGTCCAATCAACTCATGGATTGAACGTGGACAGCAGAATTCCGCAAGGACAAATTTATTTTCTTTTGCAGAGATCCATATTTAACATGTATATATGTAAGTGATGGGTCAGGTAGCCTCTGTTATCTAAAATGGAATCAGGATGACAAACTATTTTCTTCTCCATGTGAAAAGCTAATGGACTGTTTGAAAAGATCCTTCTTTCACAGATAGAGAAAAAAAAAAGATCATTGGCTATGCCTTCCTTTGTCCTTCTCTCATCCTGTCACTAAAATTCTTAAGACACCACTATAATCTATTGCATACTATAATTTTAGCCAAATCCATATTTTTCCTTTTTTAAAAAAACCTAAAATCCATTTTGAAACAAAGAAATGGAAGCTTTTAATGCTTGGATTCGAAAGCAAGAAACCTTTGATAAGACAATATGTGTATATGTGCTGACTTTAGCAGCATTTAATCCAGTAGTTTATTACTGTTCACTTGATCAGATACAAAACAATCAATGTGAATTATTACCGGGGAACCAAGAGATAATTTTGAGAAATCTGTCAAAAAATGCAAAATTCAGGGTAGCCGGATGAAATTAAAAGTGACTATATTGATTTTGCAAGTGACTGTACGTTATATAGCAATATCACGAGTTTTAAATTTGATCACACTTATTATATTCTGGTGAAAGTTCATTTTTCAGAACAAATAACTGCTGTACAACAGGCAACATAACTAGTCTAAGACTATAGCAATTACTGCCATGCAAATAGTCTGCTCACAAGAAACTACAGCTTGTATTGAACGGAGCAGTGTGGGCAATTATGCACACTCCTTCTTCAGTGCATGTTAGGCATCAGTTCTGCAAACTGCATTTTGATTTTGGATTTAATTCAAGCTTCTCAGCTTGAAAGCTGACAGCCCAGGTTTGAGACCTGAGCGTCGGGCAATGGGGTGAGCTCACGTTCCTGCTCCAGCTCCTGTCCACCTAGCAGTTTGAAAGTATGCAAATGCAAGTAGATAAATAAGTACCACTTTGGTAGGAAAGTAATTGCATTCTGTGCACCTTGGCGTATAGTCATGCTGGCCACATGACCATGGAAAAGGTCTTCAGACAATGTTAACTCCCTCAACCAAAATATGGAGATGAACACTGCACCGTAGAGTTGAAGACAATTGGACAGGGAAACCTTTACCTTTTTCCTTTTGGCTTATAAAGAACTTCATGGCATGGGGCTGAGTTATTTGGGAGGGCTACCACTCTCCAATTATATCTACTCTGGGGTGGGTTCTACTTACCTTTACTACCGGTTTGCAGCGGGAGCGTGCACGCTTCTGCGCATGCGTAGAAGCTTATGCGCATGTGCAGATCTCCCATGATGATGTTGTGGCGGGTGGGCGGAGCCTCCCACCAGTTTTACTACCGGTTCTATAGAACCGGACTGAACCAGGATCAACCCACCACTGGTCTACTCATCTCATTAGGTCTGTCAAGGAGAGCCAAACTTGATCCCGTCTATTATAGACTGTCATCTAGCAAGGCCCAGGAAGACAATCTTCTCTGTCAAAGCACCTGCTCCTTGGAAATAACCCCAAGGGACTCTGCTGGCTTTTCATAAGGCTTTAAAGATACGGTTGTGTCACCAGACTCAGGATCTGGGTGCATGGCAGAGCTGCTCAATGATTATGTTGACTTGCTTTTGTTGGTTCTGTTTTGGTTGGGTGGTTTGTTTGTTTTACCTTGGCTGTTGATTATGTATGTGCTGTTTTTATAGTGATATGTTTTATGATGTTTACAACTGTTGTTAGCCATTCAAGAGTCAGGAATTTGAGATGGGCAGCCATATAAATTGATAAATTGATTGATTGAATAGCCATTCAAGCAAGGATTTACGATGGATGGATGGATGGATGGATGGATGGATGGGTGGGTGGGTGGATGGGTGGATGGATGGGTGGATGGGTGGATGGATGGGTGGATGGGTGGATGGGTGGATGGATAGATGGATGGGTGGATGGATGGATGGAAGGATGGATGGATGGGTGGGTGGGTGGATGGATGGATGGATGGATGGATC
>WNWU01000035.1:5382855-5421755 GCA_012654045.1 Ptyas mucosa
TGGATGGATGGGTGGGTGGGTGGGTGGGTGGGTGGATGGATGGATGGATGGATGGATGGATGGGTGGGTGGATGGGTGGGTGGATGGATGGATGGATGGATGGATGGATGGATGGATGGGTGGGTGGGTGGATGGATGGATGGATGGGTGGGTGGGTGGGTGGGTGGGCGGGTGGATGGATGGATGGATGGATGGGTGGGTGGGTGGATGGGTGGGTGGATGGATGGGTGGATGGATGGGTGGATGGATGAGTGGGTGGGTGGGTGGGTGGGTGGATGGATGGATGGATGGGTGGGTGGATGGATGGATGGGTGGATGGATGGATGATAGATACAATCATTGAGCAAATCATGGAGTTGTTTAGTGAATCCTGCATCCCCTATAGCCTTTTTTGTCAGAAATCGGCAAAAAGAGTTGAAAATTGCGATCAGATGACAACTGGACACTGCAAACAGTCCTAAATGTGAACTGGTTGCCAGGTGCCCAAATAGTGACCTTGCAACCACAGAAGGGCTTAATGGTAATCAGAGTGAGCAAAAGTCACAAGTCATTTTTTCCAAGACTGTTGTAACTGTGAGCAGTCATTAAACAAGCAGTCGTAAGTTGAGGACCACCAATTGCACTGAGCAGACTGTTCACAATGTGCAACACCCAAAATAGCATATTATAGTTCAGTACAATGTGTGAGTCCAACCTAAGTGTTCGATCAGACTCTAGTTTTCTTCTTCTGGCTTTGTCGTCATGAATCTCGTTATCATGGCAAAATTCACCAGGTTTATTTATTTGAAATAAAACTGTATTTGAAATATTTCAGACTGGATAGCTAGCTAGATATAAAATAATAATAATAAAAAGAATAAATAAGTAACAACTGCCAATCCAAACACAAAGATTATAAGATCATAGAATCTCTGGAGGAGGAACTTCCACATTAAACATGACACTGTATTGCAAGATCCGTATCAAGGAAATTGCACATTTAAGTATAAGTTTATTTGTACAACTTGATATTACTCCAATCATAGATAAATGTAAATTTTTTACAGATTACAGTATCTCCTTCTTGACTATTCACCAAGGAGCATTTAGTGTAGCAAGAGTGCAAGTAATTGGATGAAAAGCATCTTTACAATCATTTCAAACTTTTGAGGGAGAAAGGCATACCTTAATTGGAAATCTAAACTTATCTTCTATAGCAAAACATTGTCCCCCTATGCATTTAAAACACTACCTATTAATAAAGTTCCATCATTATGAGTCTGGTCATTTGAAGGCTTTTTTTAAAAAAGGTAATTGAACAATTATTAGTGTCATGTTGCCAGAGGGCATTATTTGACAAGAGATTTATATGATGGGCAATTACATCCACTCAACCTTGAAGGAGAGATAATTTTATCTTCTGATGGGAACAAATTGCCATACAGTTCAGGTTTTTTTTTAAACAAAACAATAACAACTAGAAGTTTATGTGAAAGATTTAGAAAAGAAAAAAATTAGGTTACAGTTTGCAAAACATTGCAATTTACTATCTTGGTTAAAAAAATCAAAGAGAGATTTTCTATAAAGTATGATTATTATATAATTATATCACAGGGAAAAGCTCCACAGGTTGGGGAAAAAAAGTTGATCTGGAGGATTTCAAAACTGCACATATGTAATGATATTTGCAAGATAACTTCCTGATCATTATTGTAGTACAAAGCCCACGCTGCAGGAAATTATTTCCCCTTCCAATTAGGTCAACTTGACAAAGAAGAAAATGGAACATTGTTGGGTTCTTGGTGTTCTCTGAGACGAGTTGTTTTCCTGCAGATGTGATGTTAGGTAGGCAAAGTAACATCATCACTGCATGGAACTTCCTGCTATTTGTGGCTTATCCTCTTAGTTTCGGTTGCTGTTTAGGGTCTTCTTTGATTGTTCTTGTTTATCTGGTAGAACAATCAAGGCAGACACAGTATCCCACCTAAAATCTGGGAGGAAACAATATTCCAAACACAACTGATAGGAGAAGTTACACCATAAATACAGCCAGATGTTAACTCCATCTCCTCCTTCACTGTTATCTAGCCTAGTAATTCCTCTGACTGTATCAAAGATATTACTAGGCTACAGAATTCCAACAGAGCAATTCACCCCACCTACTTATATTCCCTTCTAGGAAAAAACATATATACATTTTTAGTTTATCCATATCACCTAGTGATCTGGGTGACTTTTACTAGGAGATTTCTACTCCAACCACTATCTATCTTCTGAAAGAAGACCTAAGATGATGGAGTATGGGATTGAAGTCACTGGGAACTCTTAACTTTTGTTTTCTTCCATGTGCTTTATTCACATACCACATTGACCACTGCTTAATTTGGAAATGACCTCAAAGATTAACTATAATGAATTATAGAATTAACCTAATTTTCTGGGTTTCTGCTAACACTATATCTTAAAGTAAGTATTCTGACAGGATATATAAAATATGTGAAATAAATAAATGAAATGCTCCTTTAATCTACTGCAACCACTATCTACCTTTTGAAGGAAGACCCAGAGAATTGAGTATGGAACTAAAGTCACTGGGAACTCCTAAGTGTCCATCCTATGCTTTCCATAGGATGCCCATGGATTAGTGAGGCAGAAAAGGGATATCAATAAAAAATATTTGTAGCTCAGCATTGAACTGAGGAGTTCTTGGTGCTCTCTGAGCTTAGTTGTTTTCTTGCAGACGTTTCATTACTCAACTAGGCAATGTCATCAGTGTTGTACTACTAACTAGAACATACAAAACATTTGCTAGACCAATTCTTGAATACAGCTTATCTGTCTGGAACCCGCACTGCATATCGGACATAAATACAATCGCGAGAAGCCAGAGAAATTTTATGAGAAGAGTCCTCCATTCTTCTAACTGCAATAAAATACCTTATGCCACCAGACTCCAAATTTTGGGTGTAGACCACTTAGAACTACAACAACTTCAGTCTGACCTAAGCATAGTACATAAAATTATCTGCCACAATGTCCTTCCTGTCAACGACTATTTCAGCTTCAACCACAACAATACACAAGCAAATAATAGATACAAACTCAAGGTAAACCGTTCCAAACTCGATTGCAGAAAATATGACTTCAGTAACAGAGTGGTTATAGCCTGGAATGCACTACCTGACTCTGTAGTTTCTTCCCCAAACCTCCAAAACTTTAACCTTAAACTGTTTATTGTTGACCTCACCCCATTCCTAAGAGGTCTGTAAGGGGTGTGCATAAGTGCACCAGCATGCCTACCATCCCTGTCCTAATATTCCTTTTCACTTATTCTTTTCATGTATTCAAATTATGTTTATACTTTTACCTGTTATCTTATATATGCTTGACAAATAAATTTATGAATATGATTATGATTATATAACACTGATGCTGTTACCTAGTTTGGGTAACATCTGCAAGAAAACAGGCAAGCACAGACAGTACGAAGGACCCCTCAGAAAACCAGCCTAGCCAGAACAGGGTTAGCTAAATCAGCTCAATCAATGGGAAAAGTGATATTGCAATCTGGCTGCATACAGAGTGAGAAACCGTAGATAACACTAGACAAACTCTTTGCATTGCTTGTGTGGGGGAAGTTTTAGAAAGCTGGTTTTCTAATCCATCGGGAACCTCTGTTCCTCATCATGGAAAACACAAGCTAGAATGCAGACTGACTTTTAACTTCAGAAGCAAAACAGCAGAAGAATGAAGCGTTTGGTGAAAATGATTTTCAAAAATTAATATTGTTGTTGCAGATAAGCAGGGCAAAAATGAAATATCCTTTTGAATATAACAAAATTTATCAGAGAAATAACTAGAGAAGAATCATAGAGTATTGAACAAGTTTTATACTGTTAGAGCTATGCATCAAACTAAATTATAATATAGATTATTTAATTGTGCTTTATTCATACACCATCTTGACCACTGGTTAATTTAACCATGACTTACAGAATTAACCTAATTTTCTGGGCTTCTGCTAACACTTCATCTTAAAGTAAGCATTCTTAACAGGATATGTAAAATATGTGAAATAAATAAATAAAATGCTCCTTTAATCAATTCACAGTCTAGAAAGCAGGATTATTGCAGCTATTTGAATTTGGAAATTTTCTATCTGTTCCTTGGTCCCCATTTATCCACAAGTATTTTTAAGACAACCTCCCCAAATGCTTTTCCTAACTAAGTTTTGGTTTTATTTTTATTTTTTTATTTTTAAAAAAAGTTTTTATTGGTTAAGAATATACAATATTATAGTTTACAATATGTTGAATTTTCAATATCTTTATATAAAGATATTTCAATTATTATTTTCTTTTTTAAGTTCTCACACAACAGACATTATTATCTTAAGTCGAAACAAACAACCAGGTTATATAAAAATTATATAAACAAAAAAAGTATTATACAAAATACGATAAAAGAAGAGAGAGAAAGAAAAATGTCAATTAGAAAAACATTAAACAATAGATTCCCCTCCTTTCTTCATTTCCTAGTTCTGGCTCTTAAAACCATGGTCTGGCCTCCCCCCTCCTCCCGGGTCGCAACAGCTCCGTCCGCCCCCGCTCCTTGATCATCTAATACTTCCCCCTCTTCGGCTCCTGTATCTTCTCCACCTAGGAAGGATTTATGTTGGTTAAAAAAAGCCTTAGCTTCCGTTACATTATTAATTTTCTTCTTACTGTCCTCCCAAAAAATCATCAAGCCCTCCGGAATCAACCACCTAAAACCTACTCCCTTAAGGTACAGCTTATTTGATAAAAAATAATATTTTCTTCTTGATTCTCGTACCTGTCTGGGAATCTGCTTCAGGATGGTGATCTCCTTGCCCCTGTACACCAGCGCCCCCAGTCTTTGTTTTCTCAATATCTCATCTCTCAGTTCCCTTCTCACAAATTTAATATGAATCTCTCTTGGTAAATTATGTAAAATTGCAAATTGTGAGTTTACTCTATACACCAAGTCCACATCCCTTCCAATAGACTCCAAATCTCTTTCTAAAAATTCACCCAACATTTTAACCATCACTTCTCTCAAATTTTCCTGGTCAAGTTGTTCCACGTTTTGGAACCTGAGAAAATAAGACATCTTATCCAATTGTAAAGTTAACATTGCATTTCCTCTCCCATCCTCCACCTTCTGGAGTGCCCGTACCTCCCCCTCCAGACCCCCCATCTTCTTCTTGTTTTGCTCTGCCAGCTGTTGAACATCATTTAAATCTTTTTTCATAAGTGTCATTTCAGATTTAATTTCAGATAATCCTTTTTGCACGTCATCTAACTTGTCCAACTTCTGATCCAGTTTCGCCAGTCTTTCCAAAATTTTTTCCATATCAGCTGCTGCTGATTTATGGCCCTTAGCCATCTTAGATCAATAGAAGATGAGAGATCAGAAGGCAAACCTCCAGAGAAGAAAGAGGGATTAGCAGTCAGAGTAGTTTTTCAAATATCCACCAGAGGGCGCTCACAGGAGCAACGAGTCCAAAGTATAGAGTAGGTCAAACAGGAAGCCAGAGGAGAATGTTGTCTTCAATCATAAATAAAGAAGCAGGAAGTCAGACTAGCGCCATTGCTCACCGGGAAGAGAGGCCACCAGACGTCTCCAACAAACTCTGCCACAGCCATCCTCCAAGGAAAAGTCAGCAAAGTAAGGGGTTTCACTCCATCTCCTTCCCCCTAGTTCTCTGCCACGGCACCTTTCCAGCTACAAGGGGGGGAAAACTCCAACCCCCCCTCTCGCCTCCAGGATACCTGCTCCACTCTCCAGTCAGTCAGTTCAGTCCGTTGTGCCTTCTTAACTAGCACCAGTCCCCTTAGGCGCTGTGGCGCCTCCGCGGCCTCGAAGAAAGCCGCCGATCGCCTCCCACCCCCTCTGGAGCCTCGGGCGCGCCAGCATCGGCCTCCCGGCCCCTGGAAGTGAGGCAGGGGACCCCTGGCGAGCCGCCCTCAAACGGCAAACGCCCCAATAATGGGGCGTTTGGCCCAAAGGGCCTCCAGATGGGGGGGATCAGACTCTGGGGCCAGAGCTAGCCCGATCAGAGTCTGTCGCCAGCGGAACCGGAAGCGGAAAGTTGTTTTGGTTTTGATATAGGAGATGACCGAGCTGAGTTTGAGGGCAGAGTTAAACACATCATCAGTTTGGAGTTTCTGCACCCCCATAAAAGACCTAAACCCAGCTCCTCTTGAAGTCTGTTGACTTATCTGGCACCACTTACCTTGACTGTTAGTAGTTCTTGTGTATAGGTTGCATGAAATAAACTCAAAGTGCTTTTGAACCCTGTACTGGCACCTGATTTCTTGCACCTGACAGGTGGACAGTCTTTATTTATTTGGTACCATAAAAATTTCCTGTTCTACAATATTTTGCAAATGTCTGTTTTCATTCCCAGGGTAAGAGAATTCTATCGTATAAAATTTACCATAATTTTTGACAACTGAAGTGATTTACATAATTTGCATAATGGTAATACAGATACTGACATTTTCCAAATTAGTTTCCTTATTCTAGGAGACTGGAATGCTAAAGTTGGAAGTAAATAACATCTAGTTTTACAGAAAAAATGATCTCACAAAACAAAGCACAGCAGGAGACTAATGGAGTTCTGCTAAGAAAATTCAATGTCTACAATGAATATCTTATTTCAACTTTTTTTTTAAAGGACATTACCAAAGAGATAACACTGACCATGGCTATATATTTTGTCTATATACTTTATTTATACCTCTATGATATACATAATTGACTATACACATTGTAAGCAAAACTCTATTCAACCAGCAAAAACAAGACCTGGTCCTGATTGTGATTTAGATCAAAAAAATTTTCTTCCAAACTGACAGTTATTTTAGAGAAAAGAAATAAAATCCTCAGAACAACAAGATGGAATCTCATTAATATTCCACATAGTTATGCAGATAAATAAGAGAATTAACAGATTAGATTTGATAAATAGAATTTCTGAAATGAATCTGTAGATGATTTTGTGACATCAGTAAAAGAAAGGAAAACAAGAATATCCTGAAATGCAAAAATCAAAAGAATGTAAAATGTCTGTCTACAGATATTATTAAAAAGTAGCAAAGTATGGTAGAAGGCAAAAAGAAAAAAGAAAGAAAGAAAGAAAAGAAAATTGGCTCAATTAAATTCTACTTCCAAAGACAATAAGATATATCAGCAAAAATAGAGGATTGAAGAAATTGAGGATAACAACTGAATGGGAAAGACAAGAAAATTACAGAAATCAAGGGAAACTCTGATGTATTAAACAGGCATAATGAATACATGTACTTCAGAAAGATAATATAAAGAAGTAGCATGAACATACCAAAGAATTGTCTTTTTCTCCAGAATCAATTATGCATAGAAATGCTTGATCATTTTAGCCAGATATGCTGGAAAGTTAAATGGACCTTTAAAATATTTTTAACAACAAAGCTGCAAAAATTGGTGAAATAGCAGAATTGTTTAGAACATGATGCAATTAAAGTGCTATTTGCCATTTGTAAGCAGACAGAGAAAATACAGCAGTGTTAAGAACAGAAAAAGATTAATTTATATCCCAATTCTCCAAAGATGTCCAGAATAAAAAAAAATGTTCCCAAACTACTGAACTATTTCATTTATCTCACATGCAGGCAACATAACATTCAAGATTCTGCAGTCCAGACTCCAATAAAGCATTAATAATAATTGTTGGATTTATAAACTGGATTTGAAAAGGGAAGAGTACTTGATATCATATTTCATTACAAGTGAATAATGAAATAGTTAAAGGAGTTCTGAATATGTATTTATGTTTACTGATTAGAGTCTAATGACTTTATAAAACAGAATAAATTATAGGTATTTTTTTTTAAATGGTGCATCAGGCCACCTCATCTGCCTATTGAAAATTTTCTATAATGATAGGAAGCAACACTTATAACAGAACATGAAGCAACTAAATTGGTCGAGCGTTATGTCTATAAAGATAATACATACAATGCAATGATGATAGTGAAAGCTGGATCATCAGAAATACCAAATGAAAGAAAAACTGTGGTCCCAGAGAAAATTGTTGAAAAATAAATCTCAGACTGCAAGAAGAATAAATCATTCAATATTAGAAAAATCAGAATGTTGACTGGAAGCATTAATCATGAAACCAAAACTTGAGTAACTCACATACTTAAGATTCTAAAATCATTACATGGATTATTTCTTCCATGTCTGTCTCAAACCAGAAGCTATCCAAATTAGGAGACCAATTATGAACGTTCCCACAACCCTACTGCTAGATTTCTATCTAATTTGTATCTTTATGTAATAAGCTCTGAAGAAAAATCGCTTGGTAGATTCCACCAGCCAGACTATATCAATAATCAATGTTCTCAATAAATTAGCTTCATTATCTAGCATTTGGGATTGCATGCATATAGGTTCTTAAAAAGTTGGTTCCTTCAGTCTCCACATAGGACCATTCAGTATGCTTTCTTGCTATATTCTTCGCTGCTAGACATTGAAATCTTACTCATAAATTTTCAAAAGCATTCAATATCTCAATGAAATATGGAACCCAGCTGATGTTTTCATAGTTTAGTTTAGTAGTTTATTACAGCCAAAGGCCAAAAACTTAAAGTAGCTTACAAGCATTAAACTGTCCAGACAATAAAATATACATAATGAAACAGATATTAACATAATAAATCAGATAACTACAATGTAAAATTGGTGAGAGACTATTTACTATTGCTACTTACCTGTTTTGCCGGCTTATCTTATCATCTTTTACCATACAGCCCAATATAGAAAGATTTACTGCCTTATATTTTGTAATAGGGTTCCTGCCCACAAGTAAGCAAGGATTTAACCTAATGGCCAGGAAAGTTTGCTAATGGGGGAAAAATATGTTTACCTCACAGATCGTTATAACATTTGCAGTACGACAGGATATGCCCAATAGCTTCGGCCGATCCTAAACCACAAGGGTAAATATATTCCTTATGAGGGATCCTATTAAAACTGCCTTCCAGCAAAGTAGAATATTAAATCACACCTGAAAGAAACTTCTTTGAAGCCTAAAAAAAAATTCCATAATTTTGAAAGTAAAGCAATATTTGGCAGGCTGAGGATTCACTTCACTGGTGCCTTCCAAGGCCCCAGGCTGTTAGGAACTAAATTGAATTCATTTTGCTATTCAGTGTCCAGATCTGCTATTTAAGATATAATCACTTGATTATAATCTGTGGAGACAGCAAAAATTCTGAATATAAGCTATATAGCTAAACCTTCCCATTTTAAAAGGTACATTATTGGATGAAAAAACAAATTTCCCATCAACTAAATACTGTAATGAATTAATGGTAGGAAGTTCCAGTCAGTTCCGGTTTGACATTTTTTTTAAACTTAGTTTGTGAGAAAACCACAACTTGTTCAACCCAAAGTTAAAAAATGGAAATGGTAGGTCTCCATTAGTTTTCTCTTGCTCCATAAAAGTGATTGAAGTATTTTAGTGTGGGTTACATAACAAGCCCATTAAATTATAAAGCATCTGGTAGCGACTTTTCCAGCTAACACATTTTATTTAAAAGGCATAAGCATTCATGAATTGTAGCTCCTGTCATCAGGCACATTGAGTGGGTTGACTGACATAGATTTAAATTGGGTTGTGGCAAAGCAGAGACAGTGAATTTTCAAATTCAGATTCAGAATAGAGCTGGAAGGGACCTTGGAGGTCTTCTAGTCCAACCCCCTGTTCAAGCAGGAGACCCTGTCATTTCAGACAGATGGCTATCCAGTCTCTTCTTAAAGACTTTCAGTGATGAAGCACCCACAACTTCTGAAAGCAAGCTGTTCCACTGGTTAATTGTTCTCACTGTTAGGTAGTTAATTCCAGGTTGATTCTCTCCTTGGTCAGTTTCCATCATTGTTTCTTGTCCTGCCCTCTGGTGCTTTGGAAAATAAGTTAACTCCCTCATTTTTGTGGCAATCCCTCAAATATTGGAAAACTGCTATCATGTCACCCTAGTCCTTTTCTCTAAACTAGCCCAAATCCTGTAACAGTTCTTCATATGGTTTAGTCTCCCTCTTTAATCATCTTAGTTGCTCTTCTCTGAACTTTTTCCAAAGTCTGGACATCTTTTTTATATTTTTGTGTCCAAAACTGAATGCAGTATTCCAGGTGTGGCCTTAACTAAGGTTTTATAAAGCGATGCTAATACTTCATGTGAGTTTGATTCTATGCCTCAGTTTATACAAATAAGGATTGTATTAGCTTGCCAGCCAAAATGTTTGATAAAACCATGGTTTATGTTTAGGCGTGTTATGCACACTGAATAAAGATATGAGTGAACTGGGGGGGGGGGGATTGCCATAAGATCTCTTCAACAGGTCAAATGTGAGAATTTAAAAATAAATGAGAAGCAGGCAAATACTTTAACCAAGATAAAATTAGGCTTTTTTTCTTAAAGGCTCCCTGCCCTGTGGTGAACAATCATGTTTAGAATCAGAAACATAATAGAATTTACTTTAGCCTAGTGGTGTTCAGTGTATTTTGCTTGTTAAAGAAACAGCAGGCAAAAATAATACAAACGAAGTTAACTTAGAATTATTCAAGCCTTCGTATTAATAGACTGCAGGGTTAATTACATTGTCATGACAATGGCATTCCAACCCTGGCTAAAGCAGGCAGCAGGGTGGTTGAAAGAACCAATATGAAGGCCTGACAGGTAGAAAATGGGGTGGAATTGTTCACCGTTGTGCCAGGAAACAGGACAGCAGATTTAAATTACAAGGAAATAGATTCTGGTTAACAGAGAGAACTGCTCAGGAATGGAACACACGGCCTCAGAAGATGGCGTTTTCTCCTTCATGTAAGTGTTGAAACAGTTCAAGGTTGCTTGCCTGAATATTAAAGATGCTATAGTAACAGATTCTTCCCTTGGGCTGCAGACTAGAGAAGTTAAACTCTGGGGTCCTTTCCAAACCATACATTCTATCTTTCTATGTGGAATCCGTACACATTCAAAACAGTGAGATAATATTAACTTTTACTTCAGTTTTTTACAATAGCTGGTTGATCAACTCTGCTTTACTCCCTTACTGGCAGCCAATATTGTGAAGACAAGAGAGAGAATTACCAAATGCTCTGATTTTATTGATTATGTGCCATCAAGTTGGTATCGGCTCTTAGCAACCCCATACGTAGACTACCTCTGGGATTATCTGTACACTCATCACTGTTAAAATTCCTCTTTTCTTCTTTTCTCGGCACTGTAGATCTCTCCAGAGACTTAGACCCTTGCATAATATGTTCTAATTATGATAAATTTGTATCTGGTCATTTGTGCTTTGAGTGAGAACTCTGGATTTGTCCTACGAGCTATTTGTTTGTTTTCTTGGCTATTCGAAGTATTCTCATGAATCTTCTCCAACACCATACTTCAAAACATCAACACACAAATTATCCTGCTTCTTCAAAATCCTTCTTCCAATTCTATAGATTGTCGCAGATTGGCAAAACCATTGCCTACATAATTTTGATCTTTATCAGGGCAGACACTGAATGTCTTTTCCAGGGCTTTCATTGCTACCCTTCCAAGTGTTAATCTCTGGCTGGCTGGTTTCTTCAGTCAGGAATTGAATTTATTTTGATTTTGCACTAAAGAATAAACTATTTTTATGCACAACTGGAATAATGTGGATACCTAAAGGACAATATTCTCAACAGTGAAAGATGGGCAACTGTTTACAATAAGCTAGAGATCATATTTGGGAAACAGAGCCAGCCATTCTCGAGGGAAATTTCATCATGAGTACCTGACCTCAAAGACTGGATATTTCTGACTGGATGAATGTATCACATTAAGCCATAAGTGGCATTTGCTTGTTTTAGCTTACAATATGAAGACTTTAAATCACCAGATTTTTGTAAACTACCTTTGAAGGGGAGGGAATAATGGTAATCATTAACAACATCCACAAAGGATCCAAGGTTCTCAGCTGCATTATGGACTATTTGTGCTTCAATTTTGGGTAAATTAGGTCATTCATCATGCAAGAAGAGTAGACCAACCTCTCAAATGTTTTCTTTACTATCATAAGAAGCTGACCTTTCTATTAAATTTTGTGGTGCAGATTCTTCTCCATTAATATTCAACAGAAATGGAAGAGAGAAGGAGTGAAAAGTATACTTGAAGTTCTTTTGTGTTGCCACTTCGTTGTGACCTTGATTATTTTTTATGACCCAATTATTTATTTAACCTGCAGTGAGAAAGATATCCAGTCTAGGATCATTAAGCGGAGGACTAATTTCAAAACTGCTTGAAACGTAAATTATTTTAAGCATGACGGAACACTGATATGAAGAGAAGGCAGTCTCATTCATTTCTTTGTCATTAACTCACATAATTTCATGCCTTTTTATCTGCCAATTATGTAATGTGTTTCTTTTCTGAAAAGAAGAAACTTTCTAGTTACTTCAAAGCAAGGAAAGAAACTGGGGGATTTGGGTTTCCTCAGCCTTTCATGACACAAGAAAACTAGTAGGCAGAAAATTAATTGGTGACCCATCGATTTAGGCAAACGTAGTTATTCTGGCAAAATCAACGAACCATGGTTAAAGAAATATATAATTTACTGTAATGTGTGGACTCAAACTCTGAATTATAAAACCTTTGCGTGTTTGTGTATACATATATACATGGATAGATGATGATAGACAGCCAGCCAGATGATAGAGGAATCCCTGGGGATTTTATTCTGCTACTCATTTCCAACTATAGGGGGCAGTGCTCATCTCTGTTTCAAGGCCATTGAGCTGGGAATGGGATAACTCACTGCAGCGAGGTTAGTCATCCCTGACTGTAGTAGATGTGACTTGGTGGGCCATCTGAGTGCCATCAGGTGGGCATGAATGTATAGGCGTGGCCAGGTCGACACAAAGGATTAGGTGCAGCTGACTCAACGTGGCTGACTTGGAGTGGCTGACTTGGGGTGGCTGGATGGGCATGGCCAGGTGGATGCAACCACTTAGGTGTGGCCGGGTGGGGGGCACCAGGTGGGCATAACCAGGTAGGTGCAGAATAAGTCACCCCAGGCAACTGGACATGGAGCCAACTTGGCATCCATAACAAAAATCACCCAGATGTGCCACGTGGCATCTGGCCGTGAGCAGCTGCAAGTGGCCACAGAAGTCAGGCAGTGGCATGACAGATGTTAGGGCATGGGAGGCCTGGCTAAGCAGGTAAGACATTCCCCCCAAAATAAGACCTGGTGCTTATTTCTCCCCCCCCCCCCAAAAAAAATAAATCCGGGTCTTATTTTTGTGGAAACACAGTAGTAGTTGAAATAGTCTACTCAAATGGATCAAGGCAAACATCTCTCCATTTCTGCTGCCATAATAGTCAATACAAAAGGAACAAAGTGTGCATATTAAAAAAAGATCTGAGTAATGGATCCAGCTCCATTCTCTTAGTTTTCACAGTACTCAAGCATTCACACATACACACATACACACACACACACACACACCACTCACTTAAGTTATTGGACAGTGTACAAATATGGTATATTAACTACATTTATCAAAAGAGATCGTCCTCACTACCAGAAGGAATCTGGACGTTCACAGAGAGAGAGAAGACTTGCCTGTAAAATAGCTACATCTCCCTCATTCATTCATTCGTGCACAGGGCCATTTCATGAGCTGGGCTAAGATAGACAACTGGTGTTGTCAGGGAATGATTCTGTCTTGGTAATCTGCAACTAGTGAGGAGGTCCATTTTTTGTTAAGCTATGTAACTGCAAATTCTCTAACACCAGCTGTTTTTTTTCACAATTCAGTCTTGAGCATCTCTCAAAACTATTTTCATGCTGATATCCTTATAGTAACACTTTTGTTTCACTATTCACTGAGGGAAGTAAAAAGTACGAGTGCAGAAACTATTGGCATCAGTATGACAATTTCTTTGTTTACTCTCACAGCCTTGTCTTTGCAGTTTACATTTCTCAAAACACAGGCACCTACTTAAAGCATTCAAAAAAAAAAAAAAAGCATGAGACAACATGTATAGTAGCAATCCTGGTTATTTTATAGAAGGGTATTAGATGAGATGCATTCATATCCACTGTGGAATTGATCATCTATGATGGGAAGATGATTTGTGAGAAAGGGGAGGGATGAAACAGTGGAAGAGAGGAAGCGGGAGAAGGAGCAGGAGTTGCCCCTACCAGGATTTTGTGGTGTGTTAGCGAAGGAACTACAAGTGTGTTGTATGGTTTTAGGACCCGAGGAACTGGAAGAAATAATTTTGTCTTATCTCCTTTATCAATTGGAATTTTTCTTTGTAGTGCGTATTGTTCTTGACCTACTTTGTTATAGGAAATATAGGATAGGTGTGAAATCTCAGGCCCTCTAATTTGGTTTGGCTCCAGCAATTAGTCCGTGGCGTGCCCCCATCGGAGTCTGAATCTGTGGGGGAAGATGAGCTGGAACAAGAACTGACAGAGACAGAAAGGCTCAATCTGCATTGTTCTCTCTTCCCTCTTTGCTCTTGGATCAGGAGGGGGTAGTCCTTGCTCTTCTCCTGAGCTCTCCCTGTCTGCAGGCCTTACTAATTCAGAAAAGCCTTGCCTGGACTGACTCTGCCCTTCCCCAGTTTCCTCCAAGGCCAACGGAGCATGACAGTCCATCCGTTTTTATTTCTTCGTAGTGCCGTCTCCGGTTCTCTGTTTCTGTTTGTGAAATGTTTAAAAGTGGTGAGCACAGGTCTCCAGCTCCATAAAGGCCCCTCTAAGAGCACCCACCAACCAACACCAACAGGGCAAAGCATTAGAATAGTTTTCATTGGCATTTTATTTATTTATTTATTTTATTTTATTTTATTTATTTATTTTATTTATTCGGCTTATATGCCGCCCTATCTCACAATGGACTCAGGGCGGCTCACAATAATAAAAACAAAGCCACAATATAAAATAAAGTCTAAAAATTTAGAAGATTTAAAATTAACCCTTAAAACCCCATTATCAGTCCAGGTCAAGGGAATTAAACAACCAAGTTTTTAATTCACGGCGGAAGGTGCGAAGGTCAGACGCTAATCAGAGTTCCAAGGGAAGTTGATTCCAGAGGGTGGGGGCACCCACCGAGAAGGCTCTACCCCTGGAGGTCACCAGCCGCCACTCTCTAGCTGACGGCACCCTGAGTAGGCCCTCTCTATGGGCGCGAACCGGGCGATGGGATATCGTTGCTGGCTGTAAGTGGTCCACCAAATATCCTGGTCCTAAGCCATGTAGGGCTTTGTAGGTCATCACCAGCAGCTTGAATCTCACCCGGAGGGCAACTGGCAACCAATGCAAACCGCGCAGGAGAGGTGTAACATGGGAGTATCGGGATTCTCCCATCACAACCCGCGCGGCTGCATTTTGTACCAGCTGAAGCCTCCGAGTGGTCCTCAAGGGCAGCCCCATGTAGAGAGCGTTGCAGTAGTCAATCCGTGAGGTGTACACCAATTTGGTGTAGTGATCTTGATACCTTGGCATTTGTGCCTGTCCCCAACCTGGAAAAATATGCTGTAAATTTAGTTTGGATAAGGGAATGGATCCTGCTGAGAAGAAGATGGTTGTTGATTCTGGAAGGTTCAGGATTACAACAGGGTTGGCACTATTTCCTTTGGCAATATAAGGTTAAAAAATATATGAGCTTTGCAGGTCATTATGTAAAGAACATCTTAATTGAAACATGGAGAAAAATCAAGGGTAAATTCTACTCCTTGACTCCGTCTTGGTTGGTCCCACTAGAAGCTACAACATATAGCTCGCTTTACAATAAAATAAAATACCTATCTTACCGGGAGCTGTTGGATGCCCAAGGCCATTTAAAAACAAGAACTGAGTTAGACCTTCAAGGAATAGAATTGGACTGGTGGTCTTATGCCCAGATCAGCTCTAAACATAAGAAAGACAAGGAACAAGGTGGTATAGATATGACCCAGCAAGAAATAGACAATATTATACTAGGAAAGGAGGAAAGAATGTTATCCAAGATTTATAAACTCTTAATAAATTACTGGATAGGGGATGAGATTGTTAAAGATTCAATGATTGCCTGGGGGAGAAATATTGGCTACTCAATTGAGCTGGTAAAATGGGAAGAAATATGGACAAAACAATTGAAACTCCTGATGGCAACCACTTACAAAGAAAACTTGTATAAGATGGTGTATAGATGGCATCTCCCTCCTGCCCGACTATCCAAAATGTTTCCAGGATTCTCCCCAAACTGTTGGAAATGTGGGGAGATAGGTACTTATTTTCACGTATGGTGGACTTGCCCCAAGGTAATTGAGTTTTGGAGACTTATACAGGGATGGATATTAGAAATCACTGGATATAAATTACAATTGAAACCAGAATACTATCTATTAAATATCAGGCCAGATAAGATAGACACGAATACATGGTGTCTGATTGTATATATCACAACTGCAGCAAGAATATGTTTTGCTCAATATTGGAAGGGGAAAGACCTACCAGCTGAAGATTTGATTTTGGGAAAAATTATTGAATATGCGGAAGCTGTCAGGTTAACAAAAATTTTGAGAGATCAAAAGGAATCTGCTTATTTTCAATGTTTGGACCAAGGGTATATTTGGCTGAATAATAGAATAAAAAGAAGATAAGGTTAGTGTAGATTTTATATCTTATTTGTATATTTTGATTGAAGTTATAATATTGTGTAAAGCTCCCGTCGCGATTCGTATGTGAATAAATACTTTGTTTGCAAATAAATAAATAAATAAAATTTTAAAAAAGAAAAATGTGCTGCTGCACTAGAACAGTACCTACCAAGACAACTGCAGCCTGTTATGAACTGGTTTAAGGACAGCTACATAGGTCATCCAAGCAGGAGAGGACAAGGAAGCAGCCACCTTGGTTCCCAATAGCCACGTGGAATGTCTTCAAATGCACGCAGGGAGTGGAACAATTAACAACAAACAATCACTCAGAAGCTGCTCACCGGTGACTGCGCACCCAATTGGATATGTGCCATCCAACTATTTGGAAATTCATCAATGGTCTGAGGGAGGTCCAAAAAGGCAGAGTGTCAGGCCTGGAAGCCATCTTTTGTATTAGGCCTTCAGACCTGCCACATTTACTACTGTGGGAAACTGGGAGGGGGGCTTGTATGGCGCATGGGTGATATACACTGTATTTTTTCGGGATATAAGACACAGTTTAGTTTTTGGGGAGGAAAATAGAGGGTGAAAATATGCCTGCCAAATATTCACTTGCTAGGAGAAACCATAGCAAAGAATTGAACCCAAGAGGTATCTGAACTGCACATTTACATCTTCCAGTGGAACACAGTGCCAAACCCAAGAAAATACACCTGTTGTTCACCTGATAAATAGGGTGAATATCCTTCTAAAAGCCTTCTGAAAATGCAGGTTTTAAAAATGAAAAACATTCTTAAAAATCCCTTCAGAGCCTTATAGATTGATTGAGCTGGCATGAAGATGCTTCTCATCTCAAATCCACAGGTAGTGTTTGTGCTATTTCAGGATGCTCCAGATAATTCTTCATACACTGTTCGCTTTCACCCAACCCTTTGCCATGAATCCAGATTACAGGAAATCTCTGAATTTGCCCCGATTTAAGGAACACCTCCCCCCCAAAGTTTGGGGTAGCCTGCACTCTTAGTCTTTGTAATCTTTGTAAAACTTTGAAGACCTTTTCCACAAGGTCCTGGGAAATAATTAGGGTAATGTCATGTTACCACTGATTGGCACAAGTTGGTTTTTGTTTTTAATGTTTTGTGTGGTTTATGGTTGCATTTAATACTTTTTAACATGATTTTATATGTGCGTTTTAATTTAGGATTGGGAGCTCCCAGGGTTGGTTTAAAGTTGGGCAGCTACATCAATGTTTTAAATAAATAAACTTTCCTCTTGCAACCCTAAATCACTGGAGAAGAGCCCAATGCTGGGAAAGATTGAGGGCAAAAGAAGAAGAGGAGGACAGAGAACGAGGTGACTGGATGGAGTCACTGAAGCAGTCGGCGTGAGCTTAAATGGACTCCAGAGGATGCTAGAGGACAGGAAGGCCTGGAGGAAAGTTGTCCATGGGGTCGTGATGGGTCAGACATGACTTTGCAACTAACAACAGCAGCAGCAGCAGCAAATGTGTTTCCTGGCTCTTTGTGTACCTTCTTATAAGACCTTGAAGTTTATTACGCTTTTTCTAAACAGGCCGTTGAAAATATTTTATTAATGGCTTTAGGCCATAAAATGGGACTGTTAGTATATCTAATGGTGAAGAGGACAAAACAGAGGCACTGTGGGAGTGAGTTAAGAATTCATTGGGGAATACTTAAGTTCAAGTCTATCTAAAGCTATTTTACTACAGCTGAATATACCAGAAAGTATAGTAGCTAGTGTTTGTGTGTGTGTGTGTGTGTGTGTGTGTGTGTGTAATTTTTTTATCTACTTCATTGTGATTGTAAGAATGAAAATGTTAAAAAGAAAAGGAAAAATATGATCAACACACTCTCTGTGCAAACCCAGCATAGGAAATGGTGATCCCACCCCCCATTATGAATTCCCTTTATCCTGTCCTTACTGAATTTCTCTATCCAAAAATACCACAAGGCACAAATGAGAATCAAGGATTAAATCATCTTCCTCTCTTCCAATCTTCTGTTAATTCTGAAGGTCTGAATTTAAAGGCTACACTGATAAAGTAAATATATGCATGCAACTTCTATCTATGCCACAGGGAAAAGGTAGGACCTGGATACTCAGATAAATGTTTTGGGATTGGGAGGAAGGTGTTGAATAGGTGAAGAGACTTCAACCAAACGGATGAAGAATGTAAGGCTGAGGGTGGCCATGGCTTCAATGGGAAGTCTTATAAACTGCCTTGTAGTATAAAGTGTAGTTGAGCGGTTCGAATTCCTAGTGCCGCGTAATGGGGTGAGCTCCTGTTACTTGTCCCAACTTCTGCCAACCTAGCAGTTCGAAAGCACATAAAAAATGCCAGTAGAAAAATAGGGACCACCTTTGGTGGGAAGGTAACAGCGTTCCGTGAATCTTTGGCGTTGAGTCATGCTGGCCACATGACCACGGAGACGTCTTCAAACAGCACTGGCTCTTCGGCTTTGAAATGGAGATGAGCACCACCCCTAGAGTCAGGAACGACTAGCACATATATGTAAGGGGAACCTTTACCTTTACCTTTAGTATAAGGTGTGCTCTTTGAGTATAATAAGATCTAAATCTTATGCAAAAAACGTTTTACCTAATTTCATATTATTAGTAATAGTTTAATTCTATTCATCTAGCTAGGCTCACAAAGTAGCTCATGTTTTTTACATGGATGTTTTATAAATTTCTGGAATCCATTTTATAAATTCTCTTAATTAGAAGTCCAGTTCCCCAGCAGCTTAGAGCAGAATAACTCTGACTAATGATAGGCATGTGATGGGTTTAAATCTGTTTGATCTTCGACATGGGGTTGCACAAAAATATAAGACTGGATCTTCAAGAAGAGGACACCCAGGGAAGAAATCATAATTGCTCAGCATTGATGTTTTAAGTAAACTAGTTTTTCTGGGCCAAGAAATTAGGAGATGAATTATCCAGGGAAAGATAAAATCTTCAGTAATTTCTTAAAGACAGGAATTTGTCTATGACTGAAACTGCCATGCCCCAAAAGTTCCTTTTTAATCCCTTCTCCTGAGATTCAGTAGAAATTAGGAAGCCTGTCTCCTACAGACACAAACACAAATACGCAAACACAAATCATCTCCTGGGCAGTTGGTTACTAAATAGTATAATATCACACTCAGGAACATTTCTCTGAAATTCTTTTCCAGAAGCAAATTCTTTCATCAAAGTGAATAAAAACTCATTTTAAAAAAGCAAGGCAATTTCTTTGAATATTGCTAGTTTTAAGCAACTTGCAGCACAGAATAGTTAGTCTCTGCGAAGTCAAACCCAGCTTTAATAATTCAGGATAAGCAAATTCCATCTTCTTACACCCATTTTTTTTCCTCCTCTCCATATTTAAAAAAACAATAATATCTGTGTCAGAGATGGGTTTCAGCAGGTTCCGATCAGTTCTGGAGAACTGGTAGTGGAAATTTTGAGTAGTTCAGAGAACCGGTAGTAAAAATTCTGATTGGCCCTGGCCCCATCTATTCTCTGCCTCCCAAATCCCAGCTGATCGGGAAGAAATGGGGATTTTGCAGTAACCTTCCCCTGGATTGGGGAGGGAATGGAGATTTTACAGTATCCTTCCCCTGCCATGCCCACCAAGCCATGACCACCTAGCCATGCCATGCCACGCCCACCAAGCCACACCCACAGAATCGGTAGTAAAAAAATTTGAAACCCATACTGGTGTGTGTGTGTGTGTGTGTGCTTTACTGATGCAACAGTTGGTTCTGAATTAGGGTTTGAAAGGTTCAAAATATTGACAGCACTGTGAGGCATTTGCCTCTCAAGTTTGATTTCAAGGCATTAGTTCTTTGACAAAGAATTACAAAGAACTATTCCTCCAGATATTTGACAGTATAGGAGTATTCATTATTAATAGGACTATATTTTTTCTGTTCCTTTTTAAAAAACTCTACAGGACTTTGTCAATTACTATTTGAACTGAGGGAACTGAGCAACAAAATCTGAGGTAGTGTGATATCTGATCTCAGTAGTCTGTCTTAAAAACACCCAGTTTTATTTAATTTTTCTTCCCCCCCCTCTTGTTTCCTATCACTCTCAAATGAAACAAACAAAATATTAAAAAGTTATGATATTTATGTAGTTACTTACCAATCACATATAAATTATATTAAAGTAACCAAAATATCTTTACAGTCACCAAGGCATGTCACAGCTTTTGAGCCCCCCTACTAATTTTTGGAAATTGGGAGCTGAAAAATTTGACATGCCCTACGTCTGTGCATATGTAAAAAACATTCTAGAGATTTCAAAAGCATAAGAGGCATCCTAATCAGCCAATAATACCAATAATACAATTGTACTATTGCAGATCCTTCCATAAGTGGGAATTTCTCTTCACAGTTTTCTTACAGTATATATTATTTATTTTATTATGTTTCTGTGTTCCAAAAATGTAGAGTTCTCTTCCTATTTCATCCTCAAATGATTGTAGAAAAGAATAAACACAGAATACTGTTTTTTAAAAAATTAATTTACGATCCAAATTCTTGGAAAATGCATTTGGTCTTCAGAGTATATATTTGGGGCCAGATCATTCTGAATGTTCTATTACCTTGCCCTCTAGTCACAACCTGGAAAGTTTAATTCATACTGGCAGAGTGCGAGAAGGAATTGCAAGGCAAGTATCAGAGGACAAGGGTAGGGAAGGAAATTAAGCCAAAATATAGATAGTCCTTGACTTATGACCACAACTGGGTCCGGAATTTCTGTTGCTAAGCAAGATGGTTGTTAAATGACTTGTTCCTGATTTTATGTCCTTTTTGTCATTAAGCGAATCGTTCCACTTAACTGAATCACATATTTGTTAAGTGAATCCAGCATCCCCCAATGACTTTACTTGTTGGAAGACAACAAGGGAAGGCCACAAAGGGCAATCACATGACCCTGGATTGTTGCAACCATTGTAAGTATGCATAAAATTGCCAAGCACCTGGATTCTGATCACATGACCACAAGGATGCTGTGAGGTTGTAAGTGCAAGGAGTGGTTGTAAGTCGTTCTTTTTTTCAGTGCCATTTTAACTTTGAACAGTCATTAAGCAAATGGTTGTAAGTCAAGGACTACCTCTAGGGGAAACAGGAAGGTTGTCTCTGTGCCTCCTTGCAGAATAAGGATGGGAAGGCTTGTCTCAAATATTGCTTGTGAAAACAATACCTTCATAACCAAATGTTATCTATATCCCACCTTTATTATTTTTACAAATAGCTCAAGGACTGGATCAACTCCAACCCTGTTCTGTTGGAAAGAAACAAATATTACTTTCTATAAAATTCAATCCATGTTAACTTGCATACCACTTCTTAATCAATTTAGGCAAACAGTATGTGTTTTCCCAATTATTATTCAAAACAGAATGTGCGTGAAATTTCATTGGTGGCCAGATATGTTCCTGTGCTCATTTACATAAAGGATGGTCAGAAAGAGTGCATGCAAATATCTTGTTTTTCATGTAAATATCTTGTTTTTCACGTAAATATCTTGTTTTTAAAACAGCCATAGGGCCGGATTTGTTAGTTTTAATTCTTATTGATGGATTTGTAATGTGGTTTTAATTACTATTAATAGTACTATTTGAGAGTAATATGAGTATTAATCAGTCACTGCTGTAATGTGGGTGGCTATATAAATTATGTAAAGCATAAATAAATGAAAAACTACCCACAAAAAAAAAAATGGGAAAGAAACTGGCAAGAATCCTGAGTATAATGCAGAACGCTTTTGCAGAAGGCAAAAATATTTGAGAAATGCTGAGCTGGAGAATCCTTATTAATTTCCAATGCTTTGTTCCTCAGTCAGTTCCATTTTTTCCACTTTAACCTCTCTTTCCCACTTTAGATCTTGAAAAGGAACCAATATACACAGTACCTGAAGAAATTGCTCTAGAGTACTTTCTGGGTCAGCTGAGGATTTTCAAAAACACCAACAGCTATAATTGGGCTGGGTGAGGCAATTAAAAAAAAACATGGACTGGATTCCGGAATAGGAATAGTCACCTCCTTTCTACCCAGAGTCATTCTAATCCATATTAAGTAAGTAAGCAACATGAGAAAAGTGAAGGTGCATATCCTTGATATATTGTCCAGCTAATTAGTAGAAGTCGTCTCTGTAGGACAGTGATGGCTAACCTTTTTGCCATCGCGTGCCAAAAGCGGGGGGAGCGCGGTGGAGTCACATGCACGCGTGCCCACATCCATAATTCTATGTGCCCTGCCCCCCCCCGCTTTTGGTACGCAATGGCACGGTGGGCCCGTTTTTTGCTCTCCCCAGGCTCCAGAGCCTTTCTAGGAGCCTGGGGAGGGCAAAAACGGCCTTCCCCACCCCACCAGAGGCCCTCCGGAGGCCGGTAACAGTGTGTTTTCTGACTTCTGGTGGGTTCAGAAGGCCTGAAAATCAGCTGGCTGGTATACGCATGTGTGCCAGAGCTGAGCTTGCGTGCCCACCGATATGGCTCCGCGTGCCACCTGGGGCACCCGTGCCATAGGTTTGCCATCACGGCTGTAGGAGATGACCAGGCTGAGCCCGAGAGAGGAGTAAAATGCATCATAAGTCATGAGTCCCTGAGTGCCCGCGAGAGGTCTAAATTCAGCCCACCTTGAATACCTCTCTTATCTCCCTCTCATTTCCCTTAACGGTCAGTTGACCAGATTCTTGTAAAGTGCTTAAGCTTGCAATAAATCTTTACACTCATTTTGAACTGCCTGAATCTCCTGATTTCCCCAGTGCTTGACACTCTCATTCCGAACAGGAAAACAAACACTTTTTTTTAGTAGTCCAAACAATATTGCAAAAACAACCAGAAAAGCAAGATTTATTTCACTCACTATAGCTCCTCAATTTACTATGTTGTTACTTCCAATGCAACATTTCACCCTCGCCTTCCCTGGTAGTATAGTTCTCTTGATAATCATTGCAAATGTATTCATTCTCTGCAATAAAAACTGAGCACAAGAATCAGTAGTTGGGGCAAAGGAAAAAAAAACTGTCACAGATTTGTTTTCAAGCAGACTGGTGCAATTGTCAAAATGGAATCCATCATGTCAGGCACTTTATTTACAAAGTGCAGGAAATTCTACACTGGAACATTTTTTCCATCTTAAAATGGGCATGCTTAAATGTTGCAGGAAGCAGCATGTAACAATGTTTAGGCTGGAGAGAAATGTACATGCAATGACACGTATCTTAGATAAAGTTGTATGTACATGTATATTAAGGAAAGATGCATGAAAAATCCATGGAGACTTCCTTGAGAATTCTTTTAGATGTGTGTAACGATGTGTAATTCTAGTAGATTAGGATAATGGTTGAACATATATTGCATGATGCACAAGGAACTGCCACTGACATGGCTTGAGATGAAGCCACTTCATCAGAGGCTTTTTTTTTTTTTTTACTTTTAAAAACATGTTTTCTACAACCTCTTTGGCCGAAGAGGTTGTAGGAAAAAAAATGCCTTTAAAAGCCTCTGGTGATCCCAGCTGAGTTGCTTGATTGTCAGAGGCTTCTAAAAGCATTTTTTCCTGCAACCTCTTAAGGTTGTAGAAAAAATGCTTTTAAAAGTAAAAAATAAGATGACCACGCCCACCCAGTCACATTACCCCCACCAAGCCATGCCCACAAAATAAGCCACGCCCATAGAACCGCTAGTAAAAAAAAATTAGAACCCACCGCTGCTGCACTTCCATTGATGTTTGAAGTTTTACACAGGTCATCAACAATGAAGGAGCATCTACAAACCTAAGGGAACAGATTTTGGTAACCAAGAGGTGAAAATAGAAATGGACAAGAGAAAGAAGAGAAAGAAGCACAGCCTCGTCTCAAATCATCTACAGGAGTGATTTCAGCTTCATTTTTGTTCTTCTTGCCAAATAAATGTTCCTTATGTTTTTCTACTAGCATTCTAGTATTTATTTATCGCCCCTAAAATACTGTGAGTCAGATGTCAGGTACTTGATGTTCAGATCAAAAGAAGCAGCACAAAAATAAAATATGAATTTGGCACAAATTTGCAAATATTTATTTCTGAAGTTCAGCACTCATATTTTTCCATTGTGTAATGCCGTAAGCATTTAGATTTATAATGTTCCATTTTTCCCATCTGAAATATCAAAGGTAGTGGGGCAAATGCATTAATTAAAATTGCACTTTTTCCTCATGCAGTGGTAATGATGCTGTTTGCAGTGGGACATCTTCCATCAAAATGTATGTTAATTGACTTATTCAACACCCCCAATCCCCAAAAAAGTGAAGAGATAAAACTATATTGGCAGTCAGACCACAATTTTATATTCTCCACAGCACAAGTACATGAATTCTCCATTCAAAGTAGAGTTTTTTTTTTTTACAAGTTTTAATTGCCGAAAGAAACTTTGCTTTAGAACTTTTCAATTTTGCGAAAGGTGAAAAGAGAAATTCTCCTTTGGGTGAACTTCAGTGGTGGGATTCTACCAGTTCGCACCGGTTTGGTAGAACCGCTTGTTAAGTAGTTAGGAGAACCGGTTGTTAAAAGAAATATCCTTTTGTTTTTTTCTACTTTACAGGATTAATCCTGTAAGGAATTACAACATTCGGTGTTGTTTCCTAGCCTAATCTTTATTGCCCTGCTTACAGAAACTGTCTCTCCGGCAGTATGCCTAGACTTACTGTCGCTTCTGGTTCCGGAGGTTCTCGGAGGGGTTTTTTTGCTTGACTTTCTTAAAGGGGAAGGATTGTTTTAAGCTTTTTACACCACTGTTGGGAGAAAATATTCCCATGTTGGAGTTCTTCCAGCCAGGGTGCAATGATCAGCACTTTGAAGAAATAATTGAATAATAAAGCAGAAGCTTTTAATGACAAGGAACCAAGATGAGTGACATTCAGCAAGGCTTCTTGGCTAGCTAGAAAGATTGACATTCAAACGTGAGTTTACATACCTTTTCTGACTTTTGGTCTAAAACTGGTTTTTGGTGAAGTTTAATTCTGTGCTTGGTGATGTTTAATCCTGTGTTTAGTGATGAGATAATTTTCCCTATTCAGCTTTGTTTGGAAGGAAAAATGTTAATCTCTGTTCCTGAAAAGAAGCAGCTTCGGAAATCTGACTAGTTCTGTGTCTATTTATTCTGGTAATCGGTTTAACAAGCAACAGATACTCTGTTTGCTCCTTTGCTTAATTCTGGAGAGCTTAAATGACCTCTCTGCTAAAGGGTTTCACTTGGCTGCTGATAGTTATCATTGCATTTTAACTATTTTAATTCCTCAAGGTACTCTGGCACCCTCCCTGATTTGTAAGTCCAGTTTGCAGGTATTTCTAATCTAATGATTGGTATTTAGGGCAGCTTTTTGCAAGCAAAGAAGCTTTTTGTATTTTTGTACAGGTAATCCTTGATTTACAACAGTTATAATGGCACTGGAAAAAGTGACTTATGACCGTTTTTCACACTTATGACTATTGCAGCAAACTGTCATTAGGGCAAAGAAGCGATGCCACATGACCACATGGCCACGGCCACCCGGTCACATGAAGCACTGCAGTTGTGAATTGAGTGACACGGTTGTTAAGAATGCTGCAATGGGCATAAATGATGAGCAGTCATAAGTGCGAGGACCGGTCAAAAGTGCAAGGAACTGTCAGAAATGACTTTTTTCAGCCCTCTGAGTAGTCCCTATACACATAGCCACAGCCACCCGGTCACATGATCAGCTAGCCACGGCCACCCGGTCACATGACCATCAAGCTACATCCACCCAAATAAGCCACACCCTTAGAACCGGTTGTTAAAAAAATTGAATCCCACCACTGGTGAACTTCCTGAAAATAAAGCATAATTACATAAATTGGAAAGGAAGAGAGGATACAAGGTATGGCTTCAAACCATAACATAACATACCATAACTTTTTTTCTGAAAGAGTTGAAGCTCATAAAGTGGAAATTCTTATACTGAAGGACATTGGGTAAACAAGGACACCTGGCCAAGACATGGCTATTAATTCAAAATGTGAGATGCCTTGCTGAAGCAGGAGATCCTAAATCATTTCAGACAAATGGTTGTCCAATCTCTTCTTAAAAACCGCCATTGATGAAGCACCCACAACCTCTGAGGGCAAACCATTCCACTGGTTAATTGTTCTTACTGTTAGGAAGGTTCCCCTTAATTCCAGGTTGCTTCTCTCCATTCATTGTTTCTTGTCTTGCCTTCTGGTGCTTTTGAAAATAAGTTGACCCCCCTCTTTTTTCTGGCAGCCTTTCAAATACTGGAATACTGCTATTATGTTCCCCCTAGTCCTTCTTTTCTCTAGACTAGCCAAACCCAAATCCTGCAACCATTCTTCATATGTTTTAGTCTCCAGGCCTTTAATCATCTTAGTTGCTCTTTTCTGCACTTTTTCCAAAGTCTCAACATCTTTTTTGTAAAGAAGGCTATAATGTATTCTGAAGACTAATATTCATGGACAGGACAATATTTCAGGGATAGTGCTTGGTGTGGGTTTAGGTGTCAACAATCTCATCCAAGACTGACCAGGCAACATGGTAAACATCTTATCCAATTGTCTGGAGGCACCCTGGATGAGGAACTTCAACAAATCCAAGTAGATTCAGTTCTTTATCTCTCACCTTCCCAGGACTACTGCACAATTTGAGACTTTCAGCTCCTGCTCAAACAACAGATAGCAATAGTAGCTAAGAAGGTTTTTGCATCAATGGGACTCTTACCTGGAGCTAAAGGCCCTTCATATAGTCACTCATGCATTGGTCACTTTATGTGTGGACTTTTGGAATTGGATAGAAATATTTCTTTTTTAAAAAAACAAATAAGAATCTTCCTGTCTGTTGCTGCAATGTGATATTATATTTGCAGAAAGGAGTGGATTCCTTGGAGTTTGGGTTGCTATTCTTTGTCACAGCCTGAGCTTAATACAATAGTCCCTCATGGGGTTGACATTTTCTTTCTGTGATGGAAAATAAAAAATTACTTTTGATCAACCAAACCTTTATTATGGTCAAAGACCAGCATAAGGAAGGTGGAGAAGTTACTTTCAAAGTGAAGAAGAAAATTTCTGAAGATAAATGCAAGAGATTGACGGTGACCTTGTTTACCAAATAGCCAGAAGATGTGCTGTAGAGTTTACTGTTTTCTATTACAGTAAAACAGTTGAGCAGTAAAGCACATGGTGACTGTAGTCTTTGTTTGCTCATGGTGCTATATATAAACAGAATTTCTAACAGTCAGGGTTTTTTTCTTTGCCTCTTTCAGTTTTTGTTCCCAAGATAGGAACCAACTATGCTGTTTCAAAACAACCAAACCATAGTGTTCTTTACATGAGCAATAGCAATAACACTTAGACTTATATACCGCTTTACAGTGCTTTACAGCCCTCTCTAAGCGGTTTACAGAGTCAGCATATTGCCTCCGACAATCTGGATCCTCATTTTACCCACCATTTTACCCACTCAGAAGGATGGAAGGCTGAGTCAACCTTGAACCTGGTGACATTGGAACTGCCAAATTGCAGGCAGCCGGCAGTCATCAGAAGTAGTTTACAGTACTGCACTCTAATCACTGCACCACCGTGGCTCATGAGGCCAGTAAATTGCTCTCAGAGGAGTCATATTTTTTCCTTTAGCCACACTTATTGCAGAGAAGAAAAACCAGGGGAAAAGCAACCTAGGGAAAATAGGTTTCCTGGTGCAAGGCTGTAGTGAAATTTACAATTAGCAATAACAATTTCATAGAATACTTTCCCAAATGAACCACAAAGAAAAAGCATTGGTAGCTGAGAAGTGCTATACTCCTCATTCTCCATTAGTCAAAGCATAAATGATTGTGGAAGGAAATAGCCTTGTGACTTATTTGCAGTGGACTAATTGGAATTCTGGATTTTGCTGACCTCTTTCAGGTCTTTTCTCCATGCAAATAAGAATATTCAAAGTTGTATTGTTTTTTGCAGTTGAAAGCACCATTTTCCCACGGAATCACTTTGATTCCATTTCAAACTTCATCAACAGCAGACAACTGATACCAAGGAGTTATATCATTACTATGTGAGCTGCACTGGCTTTTAGTAGGTTTCAAGTTATATTTCAAGGTGCTGGTTATTACCTATAAAAGCCTTCATGGCACAGAACCAAATTACTTGCAAAGGCACCTGCTTCCCATTAGTTCTCATCTCAGTAGGCCCATCTGCGTTGGCACACTTCTACTCACGTCTCCTAAGCAATACCATTTAATGGGACCTAGGAAATGTCTCTTTTTTGTCATGGCACCTGCCGTGAAACAGCTTCCCACCTGGGCTTTGCTCCTATTGGTCTTCCATGAAAGTCTGAAGACCTGGCTATTCCTGCAGACACTGAGACAGAGTATTTAATAAGCCAATCTCTACAAAGTGCCGTAATATATTAATTTGTGTCCTTGGTTGCCATGTTGTTGATCATGATGATCATTCATATATATACTATGCAGAATATATTTGAGTCAAGCAGTCATGGAGACTTTACTGTGAAGACTTCTCAATAAATGGTTAGTGGCTTAGTTGTCACCAAGGCAAGGAATATAGACAGGATTTTTATTTTACCTTCTGTAAGGGTATGTGAAAATGACCTTGGCAATGATCTCGGCAGATGTGGGGAAGAGATGCTGCCTAGGGAATATCAGATAAGTGGGGTGAGCCCACACTTCAGCACAAATTTGGAAAAAAAATTCAATACCTACAGTGGAGGAATGATCGGTGAAGGTGATAGAACTTGTCGAAATGGTCAAATTGACTATTTTGATTAAAGAAAATATCTACATTTATTTCTGACTAGAAACCACTTAGGGGCTTTTCGTAGAAAACAAAAAAAATGATTTTATGGTTTTATGTTTAGATAGGATAAATTATAGAAAGAAGAGAGACATTGTACATTTAGAAATAAATTTATAATTCTACTTATAACTGTGGTGAAGAAGATTAGAAACTACTTCTTTATATCTTTTCCTCCTTTCTTTTCTCTTTTCCTTTTTTCCTTTCTTGCACTTTTATCTTTCACTTTGATTTCATCTTCCCTTTTTTCTTTCTTCCTTTGTAAAGTTTGTATTAGTTTTTAATCTTTTAAAAATAAAAGATGTTGTGTATGTGTGTATTATGTGTGTGGGGGTGTTTATGTATGCATGTGTGTATATGTGACACACACATATATACATGTACATGTACACCACAGATGGGTTTCAGCAGGTTCTGACCAGTTCTGGAGAACCAGTAGTGGAAATTTTGAGTAGTTCAGAGAACTGGTAGTAAAAATTCTGACTGGCCCCTCCCCCAACTATTCTCCGCCTCCCGAGTCCCAGCTGATCGGGAGGAAATGGGGATTTTGCAGTAACCTTCCCCTGGAGTGGGGAGGGAATGGAGATTTTACAGTATCCTTCCCCTGCCATGCCCACCAAGCCAAGCCATGCCATGCCCACCAAACCAAGCCATGCCGTGCCCACCAAGCCAAGCCATGCCACGCCCACCAAGCCACACCCACAGAACTGGTAGTAAAAATTTTTGAAACCCACCACTGATGTACACACACACCACACACATGAAAGAGGAAAAGAGATAGTAAAGAAGGATGTTGGTTTTTGTTATATCAGCTTGTTACTCCTCAAATACATACATCTTTTCAGCAGACAGTTATTGCCAGAAGAGCATTTTGTTCTTAGTCCTGCTCTTCTAAAACCTAACTGCCTGTCAAAGCTCAGTCTGCTAGAGGGCTTTTGCTCTCATAACTATTATTCTTTTAGCAACTTGAAATAATGCTACTAGGCACGTCAAGCTAGTTTTTATCAGCATTACATGAATGCAACAAGTTTAATTAGTTCTTTATTTTTTCAACGAAGGAGTCCGGCAATTCCCATTGTTTCTTTATTATATCTGTTTGCTTGCCTGCTCCCTCAATTCTGCAAGCTTCCTTTTAAAAAAAATCTCTTTCAAAAACACTCATAAAGACATGGAAATGCAATTTTGCCAGAGATATTTTGAGTTGCCTTGCATCCTAATAAATCTAGGGCATAAAGAAAATAAAACCACAATTTGCATGTTAATTACACTCAGCTTATTGCTCAGTTATTATTAGTTACTACAGAATTTTTTTTTTTACTTTGTTCAGTTTGGGCACTGCCTGTAGAGACTAAAGAAGATGACCTTGATGGAGATATATGGGCAAAGGTGGCTGAAACATTTTTTTAAAATCCAGAACAAAAAGATAATATTTGGAACAGTTCAGGTAGATGCTTCCCTAATTCACTGGAATGTAAAAAAGGGAAGAAGGCAAAACACAATCAGACTTGCGAGATTCCCTTATTATAGCCAATCTCAATAAAATTAGTTTCAGCCTTTCTGTGAAATTGATTTCCTTGTCTGGTCTACCTAGTGGAACTGATACTACCTGACTTCAACTGACTCTGAGCAGTTTACAATCTAACACACTCCGCAGCAACAACAAAAACCAAAAAAACAGAACCAGATGGGATCTGGTCACGCTATATAACCTTAAACAAATATAATAAAAAGTATGTCCAACAAAGACTTCCAGTCTTCTCAACCCTAAGACCAGAGAGAATTCCTGTAATATAACCAGATTTGATATTTATAGTCTACTAGACAACCCATAGGGACCCACAATGGCTCAGTGGTTAAAGACATTGAGCTTGTCAGCTGGAAAGCTAACAGCCCAGTTTCAAGACCTGAGTACCATGTGATGAGATAAACTCCCATCCTTGCCCCACCTCCTGCTCATCTAGCAGTTCGAAAGCATGCAAATGCAAGTAGATAAATAGGTACCACTTTAGTGGGAAGCTAACAGCGTTCCATGTGCCTCGGCATATAGTCATGTTGGCCACATGACCACAGAAATATCTTCAGACAATGCTGGCTCCCTTGGCTAAGAAATGGAGATGAGCACCACCCTCTACAGGCAGTCATGACTGGACAAGGGGAACCTTTATGTTTACACAACCCAGGTGCCACTGAGTCATCATTTCAGAGATATTTCCTCACCAGATTCCTCAATGCTTCAACAGTGACAGATCTTCTCATGTACTTTCTTCACTGGAGAAACTGTGATACAATCAGACACGTCTCTGCCTAAAAATAGTTCACATTGAACTGTACAGCATAGTCAAAACATCAGCACAGGAAATGTTTTATGACATTTTGTCTTATGTCATTGTCTTATGTTTTATAAAACACTTTATGACATAACTTTTATGTCATAAAGTGTTTTATTACATTCATCAAATTTCATTTCCATGGGAGTTTTGGATTTTGGATGCATTCTGTAAGTTAACCTATTTGTGGTTAACTGTTTCACTCAGTTAAAGATTACAGGAATCAGAGTTTAGTAGTACATAGATATTCTTATGCAGAGATGGGATTCACTTACCTTCCCTACCGGTTCGCAAATGTGAGCGCGCCCACCTCTGCACATGCGCAGTAGTCGCACATTACATCCGGGCAAGTGGGCGGAGCCTCCCACAGTCACCGCTACCAGTTCACGCAATCCAGACAGAACTCGCTGAATCCCACCACTGTTCTTATGCCATTATTATCTTTTATCATGCTTGTGTTTTAGAGAAAAATAAAAAAAAGAAATCGGGGCCAGACAAAAGTTCTTACAGTTCATCAAATTGGGTAGAACAGTTATGTGTTATTTGAGCATCCATATGTTATGCCCCAGTTGGAAAGGAGAAAAAGACACCAAAAAGATTTTACTCAGAGGAATAGAACTTTTTTATTTATTTATTTATTAATTATATTTCTATACCGCCTTTCTCCCATAGGACTCAAGGCGGTGTACAACCAAGAAGAATATAGACATACAAACATCATAAATTGCTAATTAAAATTATTACTTAGTTTGGTCAATTAAATAAAACCCAGAATTAGATAACATTTTAAAAAATCATTCACATGTTCATATGTTTAGCCCCGCCTGTTGGAACATCAGGGTCTTGAGGGCACGGCGGAAAGCACGGAGATCAGGGATGTTCCATATCTCCGGGGGCAGTTCATTCCAAAGGGTTGGAGCCCTCACAGAGAAGGCCCTCCCTCTGGGAGTCGCCAGTCAGCATAATTTGACTGACGGTACCCTGAGTAGTCTCTCTCTGTGAGAACGAACTGGTCAGTGGGAGGCTATTGGTGGCAGAAGACGGTCTCATAGGTACCCAGGTCCTAAGCGCTTTAACTAACACCTTGAATTGCACCCAGAAGACCACTGGAAGCCAGTGCAGCTCGCGCAGGAGAGGTGTTACAAGGGCGCAACTCGTTGCGCCCATAATCACCCGCGCGGCTACATTCTGGACCAGCTGGAGCCTCTGGGTGCTCTTCAAGGGGAGCCCCATGTAGAGAGTATTACAGTAGTCCATACGGGAGGTGACTAGGGCATCAGTGACTGTGCGCAAGGCATCCCGATCCAGAAAGGGATGCAACTGGCAGATCAGGTGAACCTGATAAAAGGCCCCCCTGGCCACAGCCGTCATGTGCTCTTCTAAAGATAGCTGTGAATCCAGGAGGACACCCAAGTTGCGAGCCCTCTCTGTGGGCAGTAAGGTCTCATCCCAATTGTCAGTGATGATACCAGCTGACTATTCTGGGATGCTGGAAGCCACAGCCACTCGGTCTTGGAGTGGTTGAGTCTGAGCTTGTTTCTCCCCATCCAGATCCGCACGGCCTCCAGGCAACAGGACATCACAGTAAGGGCATCATTGGGGTGGTCGGGGTGGAGATGTATAGCTGTGTGTCATCAGCATACTGATGAACACTCAGCCCGAAACCATGGATGATCTCGCCTAGCAGTTTTACATAAATGTTGAACAGAAGGGGTGAGAGGACTGACCCTTGCGGCACCCCACAAATAAGGTGCCTCGAGGTCGACCTCTGCCTCCCAGCCAGCACAAACTGCGAACGGTCAGAGAGGAAGGAGGAGAACCACCGAAGCACTGTGCCCCCTATTCCTAACCTCTCCAGCCGGTGCAGTAAGATACCATGGTTGATGGTATCAAAAGCCGCTGAGAGATCTAATAGGACCAGGACAGAGGAACATCCTCTGTCCCGAGCCCTCCAGAGATCATCAACCAATGCAACCAATGCCGTTTCTGTGCTGTATCGCGGCCTGAAGCCCGACTGGTACGGATCCAGATAGACAGCTTCATCCAGGTATCGGGGTAGTTGTCGTGCCACCTTGACTTTGTGTCTGAAAATTCACACATAATCCTAGACTTGAGTTTCAACCCATATCAGTGTTATAATTTTATCTTCAGAGGAACAAGGATGCTTGAATGTAAATGAAGAAGGGGAAAGAAGATGAAGCATCAACTTAAATGAAGGAGACTGAAATGGATGGTTCTACTTGGGAACATTATGTCATTCCAAAGTAGCCACTTTTAGCAGGCAATTGGGATTGAACAATATTGGTTATGATCATGTCATAACCAATGATCACGTCAACCATAAAAGCACCTGTTGGAGAACAATCAATATGTGTGTGTTTGAGTGTTTGTATACGCATGTGCATGTACCTTCAAACCATTTCTTGATTCCTCCCAACTGCCTGGAGATATCCCTGCAGTTTTCTGGGCAACATTTTCTAAAGCGATTTGCCCTTATCTTCTTCCAAGGGCTGAGAGAGAGTGACTGGCCTCAAGTTCCCCTGCTGCCTTCCATGCCTAAGGCAGGAGTAGAATTCATAGTTTCTAGCTTGCTGCCTTAAACTACTACACACAACTGGCTCTCACTCAAACCCTAAAAGAAGTACAGTGTTATTTAATACACTTTTGTGTCTCCAGGCTATTTACTTTATTTGAGATAATAAAACTCTGCCTGGACTTGACAATATGTTTTGTTCTGCTGACTGAAACTTGGTTGCCACGAGGGAAATATCTCTCTTGACATGGAATGTCTACCTGTGGATTCCCTTGTGAGCAAAATTCACACCTCAGTACTGTTAATTAGTATAATATAAGTTGACAAAAAACATTTTTTGAAAAGGCAAATAAAAGAATGGAAATCCGAAATGTCTAAACTGCAGTTCCAAAATTAATACATTTTATAAAGTATCGTAAAACCTGTCCTAAAACTACATCTTGGTCAAGTGCCTAGAAGTTATAATCTCTAGAAAATAGCCTAAGTTTAAAATACAACATACTAAAAATCTGCTAGCAGAAAGTTTATGTATGAAGCTTCTGAGCCAAGTATTTGTCCATAACCTTGAGTGTGTTCTTTCCTCTTATTACCTCATAAAAGAGCCAGGACAGCCATAATGTTTATTGTGCTTTTTCCTGACCACATGGACAAAAACTACCTTCAAAATACTCCAGTGACATGGTTTAGAAGCATAAGGAAATAAAAGTTTCTTTAATGGTGCCTTAATAACATTAGAGACATATTGTGAAACAAAGACTACTATACTTAATGAAGATAGTCTAAGGAGAACTTAGAAACTAGAAACTTGGATCAAGTCAATGTCTGGGATGATAAACGGAAAGAGCAGCACAAAAAATAATAATGACAGTTTTAGTCATCTTTACCAGTCGGGCTGAATGTATTATGCCCTATTCTAAATTGTAACAGAGACAGTTCTTCCATCACAAGAACTGTAATAGGAATTGTAGAAATTACAACTATTGTATAAATTCTGTTTTTAATCTGTGGACACTGGGGCACTTGTAAAAGGGATTTATGAAATTACTGTCAAATGGCGGTGTGATAGAAGAATGTATTAAAGCCTACAATCTCTTTTGAAGTTTAATCTGTTGAAGGTTCCACAATATTTTATGCCAATAGCAAAATCCCTTTATTTAAAACTTCAATAAAATGGCACTGATATGCACTCTATTTTTTATTATATATGAGGTCCTTACTAAAATAAAGTTCACTCTACTTTTTCCCCCCAAAAAGTTATAAATTTTTCACAGCACAGCAGGTATTGCTTCCTTCTTATCCCAGTGTCCCAATGCAATGACTTCAAAGGGACCTTTGATAGCTGAAGTGATAGCTGATGCTGGGCCAGACACACTGACTTACACACAAAATCAATATCATTTATAAAGATTAACGTCCACTTTTATTACTTCAGGAACATTTGTCTTTTACAGCTTTCTTTTTCACGGGCAAATATGCCGGGAACTGACAAATCTGCTGGATAGTGGTCTAACAAAAATTCAGATGTCTGCTCCAAATTGGAGAGAGTGGTATTCCCGCTTGCATCCACCTTGTGAGACAGGATGATGAGTTGTTGAGGGTGGTTTAATGGGAACTAGAATACTTTCCAAATTCACCTTCCTCTAGAGAACTACTTCACAAAAGTCACAAATGTACATCTCAAAATACCCTCAACCAAACCTGGGGTGATCTTCAAAAATTTTAGCAAGGGGTTCTCTGCCAGGTTGCTGGGTGGGCATGGTCTAGTTGGGCTCCTCCACCATGGCATGGAGGGGGGATAGGGACGACGCTTTTGCCTTCCCTGAGCTCCGGACTTTTTCTTCGAGCCTCTGGGAGGGTGAAAATGGTCTCCCCAAGCTCTGGAGGCCGACTGGAGTCTCGAAACGGGCCCGTTTCTGGCTTTCCCAAACTTCTGATAGGCCCATTTTTTGCCCTCCCCGAACCTCTGCATGCACCCTGCACTTACCTGCATCCAAAACGGGCCGTGTGGGGACTCCTGGGAGGTGCAGGGTGGGGTGAGCAAGGACAGCCAGGAGTGGGATTTAGGGGTTCTCTGAACTTCATAGAATCTCAGCTAGAGGTTCTCCTGAACCCCTGCAAAACCCACCCCCGAACCAAACCCATTTTTATGTAAATTTGCTTACTGGTTTGGGAAATGAGATGAAATGACCCCCTGACATTTTGAAACCATATTGTAGCCACTCAGAAATGGACTGGAAGGAACACCTTACATACTCACAGAATGTCTGACAGGTATAACTGGTCATAAAGCAAAATAGAAGACAACCAACAAGGTTGCATCTTGGTATCTACTCTTCAACCATCCAGAAACTTCACCTTAACATTCTCTTTGTGAGGGGATCAGGTTGGTTGGGGCAGCTACTGGTTATTATATTCTTTTTCTGAGACTGCCCAAAGACCTATTGTTAACCTTGCATTCATTGAAATATAATTGAAAACAGTGTTTTGTTAGACCAACTTACACTTTAAATTTGATTTAAAGTTAAATTATTCACATATTAAATTAATTGGATTTAATTGTAATTTAAAAATTTTAAATTAGCATACAGTTTTATACATCTCTCTTCAAAACATTAAGAATTTCTTACTTTTATTTTTTCTCATTAATTCTGCTGCTTCATTAAAAAGGCTACATAAACTTGAATTCAATATACTTTATCCATGAGGTATATATTTTTTAATGGAGGGCTGTATCATAACATTCATAAAAAGTGCAGATAAAAATATCTATTTGTATTTATGAACTAGCATGGGTTATGGGATTCAAATGGTGATTGAAATAGACATTGAATATTTTACATTTATTTTATTTATTAAATTTGCTTGTCTGCTGCCCATTTCACCTCAATATTGTGAATATTGTTCTGATACAAGTAATATATCCAACATTAGCCTGACTTCCTCCTCACTCCTCATGTATAAACTGATACCCCCTTTTCTTATCTTGAATCTGAAACATCTGGAGAGACTGAAGAATGAATAGCGTGTAATAAAATGGTGTGTGATTCCTCCTATGTGCTATAAATGTTCACAAGCAAATGCTCAATATAGCTTTTACTCTTTAAAGTTTTATTATGGGACTCAGATAAGGTTGTATGTGTGTGTGTTTTGTTGACTCTTGAGTAATTGAAGCTGTATCAAATCATAACTAAGTTTATTGTTCCTTACCAACTAATATCAAGGAAGAAATTGCTACTTTTGAACGTGGCCTAGGTTCAGTAAGAGGTTGGCTGGAGTAGAACAGATTGGATAGAAGTTGGAGACCCAAATAATAAATTGGACTAAATTGGATAAAAGTTCCCTAAGAGATCATCCTCCAATACTAGAAGAAATCTACAATCTGAGAATGCTCCTTATTACTACATACGTCTGTCGTGAAAATGATTGTAGCATGGAGTATTTTGGCAAAAATCATATCTAACATACCAAAAGCAACCTTCCCCAAGCCAACTGGATGTGTGGTGGACTTCCTTACCACACACAGTATCTTGAAATTGCAATTAGCTTATGGAGACTGAGAAACGGCTTCTCTGGTTTCAAACCTGAAGATTTCCTATTAGAGTTTCTTTTACATTGTCCAAAACTGTGAATGTCCTACCTTGAGACCTTTGTTTGCCTTATGCACATAACTTTCTTCTAAAGGCTGCTAAAAAGATAAAGATTTCCCTGTCAGTCATGTCTGATTCTAGGGCATGGTATTCATCTCCATTTCTTGGCTGAGGGAGGCAGCTTGTATGAAGACAATTTCTGTGGTCATGTGGCCAGCATGGCTATATGCCAAAGAGACTCATATCATTATTTATTTATTTATTTATTTATTTATTTATTTATTTATTTATTTATTCATTCATTCATTCATTCATTATTTGTCAACAAGTATAAGGAAATAATTAACAGTATAGACATAGACACATGAAAAAATTGGCACAAATAAAAGGATATAAATAGGCAAAACATAGCCATAAACACATAGAATGTTTACATATAAATGGGGACAGTAGGAGAGGGTGGTATCTTCCCACGGTAGTGGTAACTATTAATCTACTGCATTTGCATGCTTTAGAACTGCTAGGAGGGCAGGAGCTGGGGCAAGTAACAGGAGCTCATCCATCCCCTTGCTAAATTTTGATAATCAACCAATCCTTTAGCTTTCAAAGGGTAGAATAGATCATCTTTCTATGCTACAGCAATGTCCAAGACCTGACCCAATTCCCAGTGTATTGTATGCCATGAAATGGTCTCTGTCTTCAAAACCATCTCCAACATTTGTTGCATAAAAACAGATATAGTACTCCAAACAACTCCTCTAGCATAACATTTGTGAAATGCTGGAAAACCACAATAACAATAACGGTGGGTGTGGGGGAGTATATTGCACATTACAGATGAAGGCATACTTCCTGAACATTGGAGATAACAGTCTTTCTTTCTTTCTTTCTCTCTTTCTTTCTTTCTTTCTTTCTTTCTTTCTTTCTTTCTTTCTTTCT
>WNWU01000035.1:5421765-5505368 GCA_012654045.1 Ptyas mucosa
TCTTTCTTTCTTTCTTTCTTTCTTTCTTTCTTTCTTTCTTTCTTTCTTTCTGGAACTTTAGCAGTATCAATTTTCACTTAGGGAACACTATCACTTTTTAAGGTAGCTGTTCTCTATGGCAACTAAGGGTCATTCCGCTCTCTACGTGTTCAGGAGGCACTTTAATCAAGCCATTTATTTATTGCTTTTTGGCTGCAAAGTCTACAATATCTGTTCCAAAGTGGAATGGTTGCAAACTCCCTCCCTCCTCTGATTTGTTCTCTGAAATCGTGACTTTGCAAACTAATCTGTCATTTACTCTCCTGTAAACAGAAGCAAAGTATTCCTGGCACAGCTCAGTGTCACTTTAGTTCTAATGAGGCTAAGCCAATAGTTACGTTCTCCCGGGCGTGTGATTTTTCTGCTGATGTAAGCTGCTTATAGGTGAAAAAGAAGTATCAAAGAGGGGTTTGCTAGTAATGTTGAATTCCTAGAGAAAGTAGTTTTGAAAGCAATGAGTGTATCTATTCTGACTGCAGTTGCTAAATGTGTTTAACCTGAAAAGTACCATTGTCTAATAGATCTCTTCAAAACATCAAGGAAAATGAATGTATTGACATTACAGAAAAGAGTGAATCATAAGTATTGTGGAAAGCTGCCTTACACTAATCTATTTATGTACGTAAACAAATTGCATTCTGATTTTCCATCAAATGAGGATACTCAAGTCTACTAATAACCAAATGGAGTACAAAAATACATACAATGTGACAGCTCTAATGTAATTAAACAGAAATAAGAAATAAAATCAGCCTTGAAATTGTTCAAAGGGTCAAGTTAAAGAAGGATGTCTTGAAACTTTTCTAAAAACGGAGACGTGACAGGTGAATGCATCAGTCTAAGCCACTTACTAATTTTATCTTTTTATTCCTTAACTCCCCAACATCTGTCATTTATGGTGGTTCATTTTGTCCTGGGCTGAGCATTGAGATTTGTGAATCATGGATTGTGTCTTAGCATGATACATGAATTAAATCAGTAGAAGACAAATATAATTCCTAAGGGAGCTTTGCATAAGACCAAGCAATATATATGACCCTCTGGGAGGCATCAGAAGGTTTTATTTTAGGGCATCATGGATAATCTCAACTGTACTGTATCATTTTCTTCAATTTTCCTTCCTTCTATTGCTTTTTGACTGTACATTACATTGTGCTTATATTTTTGTTCCCTTGCTTTTTGGTATTTGATTATAAATCAATAAAGTAAAACTCTGGTCACATCTTGAAAGGGCCACACATTCTCTAGAGAGATCATAATGGGAAATAGATAGACAATCAAGCCCTAAGCTACTTGGGGTTTTAGAAATTATAGCCAGCACCTTACATTGTGTAAAAAAAAAAAAGCCAAAAAAATATCACTGCAATTTTTTCAAAACATCCGTGATCCAAGTTTGTGTACCAGTAGGCAGCCAATGATCTATGGGGTTGGAAAAAGTTGGATACGACTTAGCAACTGAACAAGAAAAGGCTGCTAAATTTGTTGGGGTTTTTTTTTTTGATAGATATATCAATTTGTTTAATTAATAAGTAAATAGATTTGTCAGGTTGGGTGCATCTGGAGTTTCTAAATACCCTTCAAAGGTAAGACATCTGTGGTATGTTCATTGTGATGTTTCCAAGGTATGGGACAGAGTTATTACAGTATATTCAACACAATCTGAATAACACATTTAGCATTATGGTTAATTTGGCCCTTAAAATGTTTTGACAAAAAAAATCTTTTATGTTAAAAGGTAGAAGATACGTTTCACAAAGCAAAAAATCATGTGTTTGCTGCTTTGGAATGATTCCTAGAGATTTTAATGGAAAAACATTTTTTCCCTCAGCACACATAACATTCTGTCACATTTGAATAGTTTTCATCAATTACTGGAGACAGTACTATGTATTTAAAATGTAATTATGCGCACTTAATGTATTTTCTTTTTTGCCATTGTGGAAATTAAGCTCTTAAAATCTTGTAGACCTCTTCTAGGAGCAGCAATGTTTAAAAGGCATTAAAAGATGGAGGTCATGGAAAGGTATAATGACAAAATTCTGAGACAGGAATAAGAGACCAAAGGTCTGTGTGTCTGAGGTCCAAATCTTGGACTTGGAGGACCAAGATCAAGGATTTGGAGAAGCAGAGAGAGACTTTGAGTCTTGGAATGGGAAAATATTCCCAAGATTATATAGTTTTAGTCTTCCTATGGAATCAGTTTCCTGAAGTGATCTACCTAATAAGATTGATAAGCGTTGGTAGAATGAGGTTAGAGATTACAATTGAGGAAAAATAGGACGAAGACAAATATCTTGGGCAGAAGGCATGATAGAAACCACTTCAGGAGATGAGAATTAACAAACTGATACTTGAGACTCTAGAAACAGTGCACAGAAGATATGATTAGGGGACCAGAGGCTAAAACATATAAAGAATGGTTGCTGGAGTTGGGTATGTCTAGTTTAATTAAAAGAAGGACTAAGGGTGACATGGTAGCAGCCTTCCAATATCTCAGGGGCTGCCACAAAGAAGAGGGAGTCAAACTATTCTCCAAAGCCCCTGAGGGCAGGACAAGAAGCAATGGGTGGAAACTGATCAAGGAGAGACCCAAGGAGAGTTCAATTCTCACGAGGCTCAAGGTCGACTCAGCCTTCCATCCTTTCTAAGGTGGGTAAAATGAGGACCCGGTTGTGGGGACAATAAGCTGACTTTGTATAAAAATATACAAAAGTATGAAGGCTATTGCTTAATGCATTGTAAGCCACCCTGAGTCTCCGGAAAAGGGCGGCATATAAATAATTTTTTTAAAAAAACAAACCCAAACCCTCCCCCCCTAGAACTAAGGAGAAATTTCCTGACAGTAAAAACAATGAATCAGTAGAATTAATTGCCTCCAGAGGTTGTTATTACTCCAACACTGGAAGTTTTTAAGAAAAGATTGGACAACCATTTATCATATTCTAGGGTTTTATTTTGTTGTGGATGCAACAATACTTTGAAGCTGGCAACACATAATTTATGCAATAAACAAATTATTGTCTCTTCCATTGCAATAGCTTTTCTCCGGTAGTATGCAGTCCCCAGAGAGAATTCCCCAAAAGGCATGTTTCTGATAACAAAGGGTGGATAACTAGAAACATTTCAGAATGATGGTAAAATAGGGAAACGGCCACAATAGTAATAACGTCTGCAGTGGAATCCCCTGTTACTTCCAGCAACAATAATAACAACTGAAAAGTATCTTCAAAACTCACAAGTTTTCTGAGAATAAGATAGGAAGACAGGAAAGATTCTTTCACACCGAGCCCTAAAAATGCTAAGAAATTAATTGCAGAGCAAAGAACTGATCAAGCTTCTTGGATGAGAAGTGAAACTTCTTCTTCTTCCTTGTGGAAAAAACAGTCTGGTTGCCTTTTGAAAAAAGCACCTTTGAGACAAGTATGACCTGGATGACTGAGAATCTCCACAGAAATTTAATTGCAGAACAAGGTTACTTTGGGGAACAAGAGAGCTTTGAATCCAGTTAATGCAATCCTTACCATATTTTTCGGACTGTAAGATGCACCAGACTATAAGACGCACCTAAATTTACAGAAGGAAAACAAGAAAAAAATAGTTTTTGGCTTCTGTGCATCGCGTTTTCACCCTCCAAAGCACCCAGAAGCACTCTGCAGTGCTCTGCGTGGCCCGTTTTTGCCAAAAACAAGCCCGTTTTTGCCAAAAATGAACCTATTTTTGGCCTGCAGAGTGCTTCTGGGGGCTGGGGAGGGTGAAAACATAATGGGGGGGGGGGCAGGCTTGGAAGGCCAAAGATGGACCTGTTTTTGACAAAAACATGCTGTGCAGAGCACTGCAGAGTGCTTCTAGGGGCCAGGGAAGGCAAAAACGCGATGTGGGGAGGGTTCGGGAAACCAAAAACGGGCCCATATTTGGTCTATAAGACGCACCTAAATTTTCACCCACTTTTTTTGGGGGGGGGGTAGATGCGTCTTATACCCCAGGTACTTCTGGAAACTAACTATGAAGTGACTGTGGCAAATAAACACTTCCCTGTAAGAGCGAAATCAATCCTTTTTTCTGGAGATGGATCTTCTTCTTCATGTAAGGAGGAAGAACACTGTTGTATCTCGTATCTTCTAGTACGGCCTTCCAAAGACCCTGAGAGTGGACTCCAAAATCCTCCTTCCACCCAGAATTATAGGAGAGAATCGTTGGAAAAATTAGGTATACCACTTCTGCAGATTTTTTTTTCCTTGTCAGCATGTGAGGAGCTCCTGTTGCAGAAACTGACTGACCCCAAGAACTTTCAGAAGCTCTGAGACTAGAGTTCATCTTATTTCAGCAATAACAACACTATTCCCCACTTAGACAAAAGATGAGAAGCAGATGGCTAATGGGCCCTCTGCCCTGTTGTTCAGAGTTAGCCAACATAAAAGTAGGCACATCAGTGTGCTTTTAAAAAGCCCAGTGGGTTGCTGAGCAACACTTGATCTTCGTGAAATCAAAAGACAGTTCCTTAGGTTCTCTGCAGTTTGGACCGACTGATCTCTGAAATGATGAGTCCCGATGCAGTAAAATGGTCTTTGGGTTTTAATAGAGACAGGTTTAAAGCAAAGGGGTTCTTTGTAGAATTAAAGAGTTAAATCACATGTATTATTACATGACTACAATATAAATATGAACTAGGCAGCAAGGGATAACTTAAAATTCTGTGTCTTTCCTAAATTAAATTTAGAGCCCATTATATATTTAACTTTAATATTCCAAATTAACTGCACCAGGGAAACAACAAATTAATTAGCAACACAACAATTTGGAAGAAGAGAAGGAGTAGCTCTGCAGTTTTATGGGAACAGTTTAACACTTTTATCCATTAGGAGCTGAGTTAGAAATTAAACCTTGTCCTTCACTTAGCAAAGTGATTCATAAAAAAAAACCCCCCCCAAAAAACCCCTTCCCCCAAATTGTGCCAGATTTCCCTAGAGATGGAGGTAATGCATGACTTGCTTCCTTGGGGGTCATTGTAATACAGTGGTTGGAGTGTATAAAAGTAAAGGTAAAGGTTCCCCTGTACATATATGCTACTCATTCCTGACTCTGGGGGTGATGCTCATCTCTGTTTCAAAGCCGAAGAGCCAGCGCTGTCCGAAGACATCTTCGTGGTCATGTGGCCAGCATGACTCAATGCCAAAGGCACACGGAACGCTGTTACCTTTCCACCAAGGGTGGTCCCTATTTTTCTACTTGCCTTTTTTATGTGCTTTCGAACTGCTAGGTTGGCAGAAGCTGGGTCAGGTAACGGGAGCTCACCCCGTTACGCAGCACTAGGGATTCGAACTGCTGAACTGCCAACCTTCTGATTGACAAGTGGTCTTAGCCACTGAGTCACCGTGTCCCAGAGTGTATAGGAATGGGCAAATGAAATCCTTGGTGGAGGTGAGGATCCCTACGTGCAACCTAATTTGTAAAGGCACCTGAAACACTTCCATTTTCTTTTTTTGAAACAGCTTTCTACCTATAAAAGTCAAAGTGTTAGAATAAAGAACAGCTCAAGAATAAGATCGGAGAATAAATGTGATGCTAAATGATTACGTTCATGTAGGAGAGGACTAGTCTGAGCCTAAAGGTGGAGTCAAATGCATCATCAGTTTGGAATCTTTACACTCTCATAAGAGACCTAGGTCCAGCCTCCTTGAAGTCCATTGACTCTTATTTGGCACCAATTTGCCTTAACCATTAGTAGTTCCCATTCTTATGTATAGGTTGCATGGAATAAACTCATGGTGCTTTTGAACTCTATCCTGGTTCCTAACTTCTTGCACCTCCAATCCATCCCTTATTTATGTTGTTCATTTTATAGTGGTACACCACCCAGAATCATGTTTTGTGAAATTGGCAGCTATATAAATCTGTTAGAAAAATAAATAGGTGAAAAAGTGGGTGTTCCTGACCATAAAATTGAGTCCCATTCACCAGGCATCTTCTTCTTCTCCATCACAGCACATTCAACAAGGTTTACAGAGATAAAAGATGCCTCAAAAGTTGGCCATCTTTGCCATGAGGCATTGTCATCATTCAGAAATGGTGGTCATACACTGATTCAATACAGGAGAGATTTGGGTCAATCATATAGTGTGCCAATTCAGTCTTCTCTCCGTGTCATTATTATTATTATCTCTTTTATTCATTAAACATGAAACTCAGTCAACTGAACAGTTAAAAATGTATCACAAATACCATTGACTGGTGCTGATGGTTGATACGGGTTGCTGCCAGCATCCTAGGTATCAACCAAGTACCTTTTTAAAATGTACGATGTTCTGAGCAGCACAGTTTTTTGCAGTTCTGCTGGTGTTATTGCAGGAAGCTGCAATTTCTTAATGTATTTTGTAAAATTCTTGGACATAGTACCAAGTGCCCTGATGACAATGGGTATCACTGTTACATGTTTCATCCATAATTGTGTAGTTTCAATGGCCAGGTTGCACTATTTCATGATTTTTTCCAGTTGTTGTTTTTCCGACTCTGGCGTCTCCTGGTAGATAATCTCATTATTATACACCTTTATTCATTAAACATGAAACTCAGTCAACTGAACATTTAAAAATGTTATTGTTGTTATTGTTATTATTGTTGTTGTTGTTATGCAAAATTATTCAAATTATTATTCGTTGCAAAATCAGCCCAGATGTTCAGACTGGACTTGGCATTCTTATCCGTCTATCAAATCCTTTCCAAGGATGTGGAATAGGCAGATGTTGATGGTTTATGGTGTTAGAGGTATCATTGCAGGATGTAAGTAAAGCTGCCTTGCAATTGACTAATGGTGAATTTGTCAATGATGGTATTCAAGTGGGGCTCCAGTACATGTAGTTTTGTTTTGAATTGCTTAACATTCAGCATGAATATTTAAGGTGACAAAATTCTTGCTGGGACTAACATGGTTGCAAAATCCATCATTCAGTTATCAAAAGTTTTTTGCTTTATTCCCAGGATACTTCAGAATTCCTTCAGCATTTCTCTTGGTGATATTGTTTTAGCTTACTTCGCCATCGGAGGTGACAAAAAATACTACTGCAAGTGTTTTCTTGTACATATTTCCATTGTTTGAAAGCTTCCCTTGCTGCCCACCTTTGGGAAGAATTCCCTTGGGATTCCACAGGAGTCTGAAAGTAGGGATACTGTCATCTATCAGAAGCAGGGTTTATATTTATATTTTCTTTCTTTTTCTATTTTTGTTCATTTCTTTTTCTTTTCTTGCATCTTTTGCTCTTTCTTTTCTTTCTTTTTTCTTTCTTTATTTGTGAAAGCTTTTACCTTCTTGTTTCAAAAATTTAATAAAGATTATATTAAAAATAGAAGCAGAGTAATAGAACAAAAGTCAGGACATTCACACATACACACGGACACCCACACCCTAACCATATACAAGCATTTGCCACATTCAACCACACTGCTTCTTTGAAGGAACTTTGGAAAGAAAGCTATCAGTCCCCAAGAACCAAGAACAACAGTCAGAGTTACTTCTCAGTAGTTTCCTTTAATATTCTTCACCTATAGACAGAATCTTGCCAGACTAACGCAACTATTTGCCTAACTGTAGATATACTCCATAAACCATTCGGGAGGAGTTGTTTTAAGGCTTTTCTTCCCTACCAAGGTTTCTAGGATCCATTCATTGCCTCTTTGCCCTCTGGAACGCAGCTCCTTCTTCCTGGAAATCCAGACTACATTCCACCACACTACGTTTCATCAAATGTATTTCATTTATTATATTTATATTCTGATTAGATTCATATCTGTAGGAGAAGAGCAGGCAGAGCTGGGGTGGTAGAATTAAACAAGCCATCACCTTTAAATCATTGTGTTCTCACAAGTGGTCCAAGTCCAACCCTCCTGAATTCTGTTGACTCTTATCTGGCACCAATTTAGTATTGAACTTCAGTTGACCAGATTCTTCTGTATAAGCTTGAATAAATCTTCTATGCTGCAACCATATGAATGGTCCTGATTCTTTGTGCCTGACAATATCCCACCTTTCTCTTAAGAGCTCAAGTTTATATGCGTAGTTCTCTTTGTTCTACTCCAACAAGGAGATTTCTGTGAAGAAACTGAAAGGAATGGACCCATAATCATCCAGTCACTTTCCACCTGGAGTCTGGATCTGAACAGTCTTAACCAGCACAGTGATAACCATTTGATGGTGCACACACATATTTGAGGGACGTGGTGGCTCAGTGGCTAAGACATTGAGCTTGTCGATCGAAAGGTCAACAGTTCAGCGGTTTGAATCCCTGGGGCCGCGTAACGGGGTGAGCTTACTTGTCCCAGCTTCTGCCAACCTAGCAGTTTGAAAGCACGTAAAAAATGCAAGTAGAAAAATAGGGACCACCTTTGGTGGGAAGGTAACAGTGTTCTGTGTGCCTTTGGTGTTTAGTCATGCTGGCCACATGACCATGGAGTTGTCTTCAGACAGTGCTGGCTCTTCAGCTTTGAAACAGAGATGAGCACGCCTCTTAGAGTCAGGAACGACTAGCACATATGTGTGAACCTTTACCTTTACCTTACACATATTTGCTGAATACCAGGAAATGATACAGCTAGGCAGTCTAGTATCTTCATTTGCCTAAAAGGGATGGGACAAAATGGATCAATCCATGGAATTATCCCTCATTTCTATTTGCCTGTTCAATTTCTGGAAGCCAAATTTCTCTTTTTAAGCAATAGTGGCAAGATTACTTTTACGGGGCTCAACATATTTTATTGTTTTCCTTCTCTGCTATATTCATGTTTTATGACTTGTTGTATTTTAAGTTATATTGCTGCCTGCATGTTGTTAAAGAAATAGAATGTAGCATTTATTTTCAATCTTCACTACTGAAATGCTTATTTTTTCCCCCACATCAAAATGAACTCCAAAAGAATAGAAATTGCCCAAAATTTGCCTTCCCTGCATTTCCTCCGGATCAATCTAAACTAAACCGCAGTTAAAACCACAATCAAATGTGTCTGAAGTCATGTTATCTAATTGCCTCTCAAATACAGCACTGATAACACCCATTATGCATAACAAATGCTCGGACAGGACTAATGCATTTTCTGCTTCATTATGAAAATATTGACAGGTAATTATAAATTTCACTGAGGATTGTCTATCTGGTGATTGTCTTCCCTTCCCTCAAAGACATTTGGTGTGGAAAATTTAGTGAAATTATGCAAATAGCCCATGAACTGTCAGTAATGCTGTCTTTCAAGATTTCGGAAAATGAACCTTAGCCCTCATATAAAGCTTTTGCTTCCTTCAGATAGAATCCCTGTGGTCCTGCTGCCTTTCTGAAGCATAGGTAGTCCTTGACTTACAACCATTTATTTAGAGACCGTTCAAAGTTACAGGGGCACCGGAAAAAGTGGCTTACAGGCAGTCCTTGTGCTTAGAACTGTTGCAGCATTCCCATGGTCACGTGATCAGAATTAGTTGCAGCATCCTGGGGTCATATGATCACCATTTGCAACCTTTCCAGCTGGCTTCTGACAAGCAAAGTCAATGGGTAAAGCCAGATTCACTTAATGACTTCAGGATTCGCTTAATAACTTCAATGGATTACTAAACAATCATGGCAAAAAATGTAAAGTTTGGTGTGACTCACTTAACAACCACCTTGCTTAACAGCAGACATTCTGATCTCAATTGTGGTCATAAATCAAGGATTACCTGCACTGTGCAATGTCTTCCTTCCTTCCTTCCTTCCTTCCTTCCTTCCTTCCTTCCTTCCTTCCTTCCTTCCTTCCTTCCTTCCCCATTTTAGAATATTAGGCTTTCTACAATCAGCTACTTTGAAAACCTTAAGCCTGACCCAATCAGCAATGCTATTTGGTTAGCAGAAAGAGATTAAGGTTAAGGAGTTACACTCTCTTCTGAAGTATCTGGTACACCTGGATTTTCATGTAGCAGTGGCACAAGGAATATATTTAAATAACTGTGACCTTTGCTGAATCAGACAGATTTGGCAATTTGGTCTCTGCCATAGTTCACATCAAGCTGAAGTGATTACAATGTGCTGCACATATTGATATCCTTATAAAGTATCCATAAGCTTCAGTAAGTGCTCAATTGCTAACCAGTAGGCCTTTGTAAATCTAATTTAAATTGCCAGTTCAATTTGTACTGTTGAGTCCATTGAATCATCAATCTGATCCAAGGCTTAAAATGCAGCAACCATGTGTGAAAGGCCATCTCTATATTAACCCATACTGGTTTGGAGTTTCCTTGTGTTTCCTTTAGAAAACTCAGTCTGATTTGGAAATTCAGTTGAAATCAACCGGAAATCAAAATTATGAACCAAATATTTACATAAGCCCTTGGACTGGTGCACAGTACAACAATTATGTTGTTCTGAGACTATATGTTTTTCATTATTAGATCTCAAGAGATGTTTCCACCACTTAAAGAAGTAATTTGTCCTGTATCATGTCTAGTTTGTGCAACACACTCAGTTTATAATTACATTTCTCCCCCTAAGAAATAGAGACCAATTTTAATTTTAAAGGGAGTGTATTCCATCACTCTCCTTTGGGAATTTTTCAGTATAAATTATTTAAAAGCTATCTCAAAGGTGCTTTTTCAAGAGGCAACTGGACTTTCTTGGTTTTCTTTGAAGACGTTTCACTTTTCACCCAAGAAGCTTCTTCAGCTCTGAAGAACAAATATTATTTGTATAGAACAAATAAGACTGAGAAAACTGAGGAAGGAATCTGCAAAAAATGAGTAGAAAAGAAAATGCAGTTCTGGATTTTAGATTGTAGAACAAACTTCAATAATTCACGTACTGGATAATTAAGAGAGAGGGAGGGAGGGAGGGAGAGAGAAAATTTGAATTAGTGTAAAGGGTGGGAGTAACGTATAGAAAGTAAAGTGTGAGTAAATCTGTGGAAGAGTGTGTTAAGAATGAGAGACCATTCTCAAGTGTGAATCAGCTAAGTGTTTTTTTTATTTTAAGCTGAAGTATAACTCATTTAATTAAATTCTATTACAATGCCATATCGTTAGATGTTGATAGAATACTTATTTATCTTTATTCTCAACATGCCTATTGTAATTATTCACTAGAAATCTTGCTAAATGCATATAACAATGAAGAGTACAGTATATCCTTGTTAGCCGTGTGTGTGTGTGTGTGTGTGTGTGTGATCCTATTCTATCCATTCCCACCTTTCTACTGGAATACTTAAGACTGAATGTGGATTAAATGCAAAGGTGAATGACCAATATGAAAGGAATTTAATGAGGTTTTGTTCTTAGAGGCAGATTTTGGCACAGCAGCTCGGCACCCTGTAGAAGATGCGGTGTTATCTATTTTCTGGGCAGAAGAGAAGATGCTACTGTGCTCTGATCTGTCTTATGAACTACCTCAGAGCATCTGGTTTATCACCATGGTAACCGAATGCTGGAGCAAATATACCTTTGTTCTGATCCAACCTGACTGTTCTTATACTCTTAACAACATGGATTTAATAGCGGCAGCTATATTATAGCATTCATTCTGTGTTATAAAGACATACTTAATAGGGTTTGGGGGTTCAGTTTTGTTTTGCAAGGGGAGGAGCCGATATGGATTTGCAAACCCCACAACACATTTTTATCTAAATCCCAGGGAAGACATACATAATTGAAAATAACAAATTCCACTATAATCCCCATGCAGTTCATGGGAGAAGAAGCAGACAACGTATCCAGAAAAATCTCTCTCAAATACTGCCATGGCTAAGGATGTAATCCAAGATAAATAATTACAGTTGCACTGAAACTAGGAACCGGTGTGGTGATTTTAAAGACATTTTACTATCTACTACATTTAGATAAAAGGCCACACTTAGTTTTGATTATATGGTAGCCTCGCCCAATTATGCTGCTGTAGGATATAAAACTGAAATAGAGATCGAATCAAGGTTTAAAAAGGCAGGTCCATTTAAATCTAAATTAGAACTTTTTTTTTTTTTACAAAATCTTCCTCCTGGAATTTAAAATTGCATCTACCATTATTCAGAAGCGAGATCCTTGTTCCTTACTAGAAATGAATTACATAACTTTTTAAAAACTTCTTTGGTTCATGGAAATATGCCTCAGATATCAACAGTAAAGTCATGGAAATATTGCCATGGAAACTGGAATAGGTCAACTGAACAGGTATCCAAAAAAATAATAATAATAAAATCATGGGATAAAATCATGTGTTTTGTTTGCTTATTTTTCAAATTTATATAGCCATCCATGTCACAAAACAAGCATTCTGAGTTCTGATGGTACAAAATCCTATTCAATATATGTAATATTTGACTTTGGAAGATGTTAGTTATTGTAGATATACTAAAAGAAGCAGAGGTGGGCTTCAAACATTTTTAGCAAGGGGTTCTCTGCCCAGTTGCTGGGTGGGTGTGGCCATGGTAGGTGTGACCAAGTCAGCCTCCTGCACCACAGTGGTAGGTGGATTTTTGCCCTCCCCGGGCTTCGGAGGCTTTTCTCGAGCCTCCAGGGGGGCAAAAATGGCCTCATAAGGCTCCAGAGGCCCTCTGAAGGGTAGGCCTTCCAGTACTACCGAACTTCCAGTAGGCCCGTTTTTCGCCCTCTCCGAGCCTCCATGCGCATCCTGCATTACCTGCATCCAAAACAGGCAGGATGGGGACTCCTGGGAGGGGAGGGGAGGGGTTGGAGGGGCCAACCAGGAGTGGAATTTGCGGGTTCTCCAAACTGCACAGAATTTTAGCTAGAGGTTCTCCCGAACCCCTGTGAACCCCCAGCAGCCCACCCCTGGAAAGATGATGAGAAGAAAAAAAAAATTATAGGAAATTTCTGTGAAGATACAGAAATCATTTGAGCTCACAAAACTTGCACACAAATGTATTTAATATCAATCCAAGCAGAGTTTCTCCAGAAGGACAGTGGTGTTCTTGTGAGAATACAGTTTACCATATTCTAAAGGTAAAGAAACCTTTATATGGGTTGGAACAAGTGGTGGGTTTCAAATTTTTTTACTACTGGTTCTGTGGGTGTGGCTTGGTGGGTGTGGCATGGCTTGGTGGACGTGGCAGGGGAAGGATACTGTAAAATCTCCATTCCCACCCGACTCCAGGGGAAGGATACTGCAAAATCCCCATTTTCTCCATATCAGCTGGGATTTGGGAGGCAGAGAATAGATGGGGGTGGGACCAGTCAGAATTTTTACTACCGGTTCTCCGAACTACTCAAAATTTCTGCTACCGATTCTCCAGAACTGGTCAGAACCTGCTGAAACCCACCTCTGGTTGGAACTCTAAGAGAGCACCATTATGCAGACAGAGCATGTCCAAGCAAATTTTGTCAATGAATGTAATGCCCAACATTTGTACTGACCATTCAGTCAGAGAATAGCTAATATTTATAAAATGGAAAGACTTCTTAATTTAACATCTATCACTGTCAGAAACAAGGACAACAGTCCTGTACAATATTACAATGCCATATTTCTATCATAGAACTGAGTGGTATTTTCTTCTACTTTTGCTTTATGTTATTTTCTATATTAATAAAGGAGTTGGAATTCTATACTGAAATAATATGGCTTTGACATTTTGCATCATTCCTTCCAAAACATTGATAAACTCTAGACACATATAACCTCATTAACTATAAAACACATAGAAAAATAATGACTAAGCCACCTCAAATTGTTTTTGTGTGTGTGTGTGTGGTTATAATGCACAAAAAGGCATATATAAAAGGAAGGAACTACAAAGGTAACCGGATATGTACAGCACTCTGAACATATATCAAAGTGAAAAAGGGATTCTGTTATAAATCAGCTTCTTGCCAGAAAACCCCATTAATTAGAAATGCACAATTTGGGGAGAAATGAAATGAAAGCTTTGGAAGCATTAATAATAGCTGTGATTTAGTGACAAACAGGAACATGTGGGATGAGTAAAGTCAAGGTTAACATGCATTTAAAAAATCATTATATGAGTTGTGCTATATTGAGAATGTAGAATTGATACAAACCCAAGTTGTGCCTTAAAACACTTTTATGGCTCTAAGCACAAGCAGTAGGTTGTAGGTGAGAAATAATAGGCAAATAAAGGTAAAGGTAAAGGTTCCCCTCACACATATGTGCTAGTTGTTCCCGACTCTAGGGGGCAGTGCTCATCTCCATTTCAAAGCCGAAGAGCCAGCACTGTCCGAAGACATCTCCATGGGCATGACTAAATACCAAAGGCGCACGGAACACTGTTACCTTCTCACCAAAGGTGGTCCCTATTTTTCTACTTGCATTTTTTACGTGCTTTCGAACTGCTAGGTTGGCAGAAGCTGGGACAAGTAATGGGAGCTCACCCCATTACGTGGCACTAGGGATTCAAACCGCTGAACTGCCGACCTTTCGATCAACAAGCTCAGCGTCTTAGCCACTGAGCCACCGCATCCCTCAATAGGCAAATACAAATGACTAAATTATCATACTAGAATTTTTTTCAGGGAGAATACAATACAAATTTTATACAAAATAAAACCAAGAGAAGAACTGATGGCACAAGACACAGCTGCCAGTTATTACAAAGGTTGATAGAACTCGTTGAATTTGCCAAACTGGATTTATAGTTATTGTTCTGATGATTAAACAGAATAGATTATAGAAAGAAGAGGAATATGTTCTAACTTTAGAGTAAGAGGTAAAGTTATCATTGAACTTATAACTACTAGAATTGGAAGCTCCTGCTTTGTATCTTTTTTCTTTCTTTTCTATTTTTCTTTTACTTTTTTCCCTTCACTTTCAGCTTTCTCTTTGATTTCTTTCTTTTTATTCTTTATGGGTTTGCTTTAATTTTTATCTTCCTTTTAAAAAATGTTAATGACATTATATATTTTAAAAAAGGAAAGCAGGGGTGAGTAGTAGATCTCACTACTATTACTTAAGAACAACCCCCTTCCTTAGATGTCCCACGATGAAATTATGTCATTCTGCTGCAGAAATATATTAGAGTCATAAAACTGGGTATTTATTGTATCATTAACACTTCTGGTTTGGATTTAACTTCAACAGAGGAACTGCTATTGTTATCTATATTATGGAGAACAAAGTCAGCTTCTGTTAGACAAGTTAAATGGACTGTAGATTTTAGAAAAATATTCTCCCTATCAAAATGGTTGGGTTTTTAGAAAATATTTAAATCCTAAATCCTGGTCTGGGACTAAGGGAAGATTAAATATGTCTTCTCCCATATAAACCTAATACCATTTTATGTCCTTCTACTATTAGAGTTATTGCTAATGAGGGCACAATATAGGAACATCTTAATTCTTGAAATTCCTTTCCTTGGGAAACCAGTTTAGTTCTTTCTCAAGTTCTCTGTCAAGTACTTGCATGAAGATTTTATCAGTTCTCCATCCTCAGCAGAGAGACTGGCATTCTGGACCTACAAATTACATTCATCTTAATTGCCAACGCAATTATTCAAATTCAGGTTTGCTCATTTTGTATCATGAAATAACCCTTCAAGTCCATTCTTTACCCAATTTGTTAGCAGAGAACATTTTGTAATTTTATAGTTATACCCTGAGAATGGGTGAGTGAACCACTTGTGCTTTAAGATCTCAGCAGGAGGAACTACTGACCTTCCATAAATAATCTCATTCTAGGAATCTCTTGAAAACAAACATGAGGAAGGTAAAAAAAAACTGATCTCAAAGTCAAGGAAAGAAAAATTGCAAACTACAGGAACCAGGAGCACCACTCAGGTGACCCTGAGGACACAGATAAACATCCAAGTGCTTCAACAACCCGTTAAAAGGATGCAGATGACCAGATGACTGCAAGGAATATAAATCCTTCCATTCCCCACTATCCCGTCAGAGCTGAAGAGGCTTCTTGGATGAGAAGCGAAATGTCTTCAAAAACACTCCCAAGAGCCTCCTGAAAAAGCACCTTTGGGACATCGATCTCAAACGTTAATATTAGGATTTTTAAGCCCCGTGCCCTCTTTTTTTCTTAAACATCTGGGTGGAAACTTATTTTCATTGTTCTTTGGGGAAGTTACATCTGCTCACAAAGTCAGAAGGCACCAAAAGCTGATAAATCTATGTCAGGAAGATACTCAGAGTTTTGAGAACAACAATGATATTCACCTGTTGAGTTAAATGCATTCATAATTGCCATCTTGAAAAGTCCAAATCTCATGCAGTCTCTCAAAAGAAGGAAGTAGAGCCTTTGGAAAAATAAAGGCAGCAGATGCCATAATAAATGTCCAATAGCTATGAAAATTGTCAGTGTGCCAGATTGATAAACTGTAACTCCAAATGGCACAATCTGTTGTGGCACAAGATGACAGTTCTATGCTGAATGCACGGTACATGTCTGCACTTTTCACAGCTGATGTGTGCACCTTGTAAGTGCAGCAAAACAAAAGAGTTTGATTTAAATGGAAGATCACCTCCCACCAAAAGTAGCTACCAGACTAAATACTTTTTTCTGTGATACAAAGCATGTATTTTAAATGACAGTCTTCTCTGGGAGAAACAATCCCAAAAGATTTTATGGAAGGAAGCACTTATCCAGAAAAAGGACGTTGGAGTACAAACTAAGAATTTGCACATCAGAAAAATCAGCAGCCCAGGTTTTAAAACCCAGAGTTTCAAAAATACATCTACAAATAGTAGTTAAAGTTAATTTCTTTCTCTTGCTGCTGAAACAGCCAGAGGTGGCTCTTTGGAATCAGACATTCCAAGTAAACGATTGTAATTGGCAATGCCTTTCAATCTGATAGAATCTATCAAAATTTTGCGTGTTCTTTATTTAAAGAAAACAATTGTCTCATTGTTCCTACCTAAGCTAAGTCCCTTTCTTTTCCAAGCAGCTTCTAGAATAAACCTTGAGCTACAGGTTCCAAGTGAAACATTAACTGGGTGACATAGATCATATGGCATCCAGAACCAAATAGCAACGCTACAAACAAGGAGATACTTACTGTGTGAAGTCAGCTCTTACTGCATGCTTACTAAGAAATTCTAGCAATTAAAACTCACTTCTAAATCAAAGCAAAACGAACACATCTAAATTCTCTCTATTGGGCCAACTTTAGACTAGGTTCATTTACTTTCTAATCTACCCTTAAGTGATGTGCAAGTCCAGCTAGACCTAGAAGATTTTCAAGATGTTATTGCTGATGCCACAATACTGTTGGCAAGGTTTAGATCTGGGGCCTGAAATTTATACCACATTATTTTCACTTTGTTATGGGAAATCACCATTCATGTTTTCTTTCCCACCCATCTCCCAGCTTCTGGTCTCTAGTTTTCTGTTCTTTCTTCCTTCCATTCAATCATGTCCAATTCTTAGAAACTGCTTAGACAAGTCAAGGTTTCTTGGCAAGGCTTTTCAGAAGTGGTTGCCATTGCCTCGTTCCTATGGTTGAGAGAAAGGGAATGGCTCAAAGAATATCCAGCTAGTTTTTCATGTCTAAGGTGGAACTAGAATTCTCAGTCTCCCAGTTTGTAGCTTGATGCCTTAACCACTATCTGACAACTCTAAGCTGCTGAGCAAGACCCAGGAATTTAGGATGAATTTCCTAGCCTTATTTACAGTGAGTTAAGGTAGAGTCTCTTTAGAGTGCTTTTAAAACACTTCCTCCCAGATATGAAATAAGGTGATAATCAACCTGCTTGAGGCTATATCTTGATTGTTTATCACTATGTTCTCTTCCCTTCCTCTCCCAGCCTGTCCACAATCTCTCACAATAAGATTATTAAGTCAAAAAAAATAATAATAATACTGCGGGAAGTGCTCAGAGAGCATAAACTAATTGAAAGCAAATATTGAGAGAGAGCTAAAGGCTAGCAGAAGGCCAGAAGCAAAAGTCCAAGAGTCAAAGCCCAGAGTTATCAGCAACAGGCAATAAGGTACAATCAAGAGCCTGGCAAATGGATAGTCTAGCCACTGACCTTTTGATACTGAAGGCTTTTCAAGCTGAAGTCTTACATCTCTATGCATGGCTCAGTTGCAAGCCAATGATTGGGTATTCAGCTCATGAACTTAGACACTGCTGCCCTTTATCCATAAGCTCAGTCTTTTTATTCTTGCATGAGAACTTTTATTAGCTATCAATCAAACCACATCCTTTGCTCCTGGCACTACAGTGGGGTGTAGCTCAATTTCTCTTTCCTAGATTCACACAGTAAATACTCCCAACATTGGATCCAAACCTGTTATCTCCTCCTCCTTCCTCGTTCACAGATACTTCCATTATAGCTAAATTCCAGTTTTATTTTCTATACTGTATCAGGTTTCCAAAACAACTGCTTGTTGTTACAGTATTCAACTCTACAAACATTAAGATTCATGGGCGGACTCCCATTTGTTGTTGTTTACTATCTTCCCTAATAAGCCTGTTACACAGGTTGTCTTAATGCATAGCTTTGCGTATACAGCAGCTTTCATATTCATATTCTTTTAAAACATTCTGTTTTTAATTGCAACATCCCAAATATATACTCTGCTTGCCTGTTTCCTTTTAAAAAACGTTTTAAGCAGATGTTTGTTGTAAGCACACTGATTCACAAGCTAATCACACGATTCCACTTCTAATGAAAAGTGGAATGATTTTTGTAGATTCCTATTAGCAAACGAAGCTGCCTGTACACGGGTGTCAAACGTGCTGCATCATGTTCCCGTCATGTGCCATTTCACCGCATTGTGGAGCTTGGGTGGGTGTGGCCTGCGAATGACACATCCGGCCCATGGGCAACCAGTTTGACACCCTTGCATGAGAATCCAAGTCTATTATCAGAATGCTTTTTATGAAACGTGTGTGTATTCTCTGTCATTCGCTGCGGAGCTGGCAGCAGAGTCAAACAGTGAGGAGGCTGGGGAGGACCATGGGCCAGTCCTGTAGTCTGGGGAAGGCCCAGATGAAGGCTCTGCATTAGAAGCAGAGATGGGGCTAGAGCCATCTGGGAGTGATGCACGGACTCCGGAGCCTCCAGAGTCGGACAGCAGAGAGGCAGAGGAACAGGAGGGGCCTGTTCCTAGTGCATGCATGCGCAGAGCTGCCAGAAGGCAAGAGCAGCTAAAGCAAAAAGGACGATTTAGGAGTAAGGCCAAGAGATGATTGGCCCCTCCCATAAGGCTTAAAAGAGCAGCAAAGGCACTTGGGCTCTTTGTAGGAAAGCAAAATTGCTAAATCTGTTTCCAGTTGGCATCTCTTGTTTCTGAACTTTGTGAGGCCGAGCCGGTAGCGGTGACGATATGATGTCACAGAACTGGTTCTCTTTGTTTGGGAGCTGGGCCCTCCTGCCTCCCCCACCCATTATTCTTACCTTTTATTTAGCCCCGCCCCAATCTATTCGCTGCCTCCCGAGTCCCAGCTGATCAGCTAGAAGGAAAAAAACCCTTCAAAACTCTTCAAAGGGCCGCCCTACAGCTGATTAGTGTTAAAAGGCAGTGTAGTGGTAGACCAGGGCGCTCGAAAAACAAATGAGTAGACCAGTGCCCCCAAAAACAAATGGGTAGACCGGTACAGCTCTGCAAGCAGTTAAAAGCCTGGTAGACCAGTACCTCTGCTAAATCCTAAAGAATTGTCACATGACCATCAAGCCACACCCACAAAATAAGCCATGCCCACAGAACCGGTAGTAAAAATTTTTAGAACCCACCCCTGCTGGAGCTGTACATTAAGTGATAACAAAGCCTCTGAAACCTCCATTTGAGAGGCTGAAAAAAAAGCCTCTGAAATGGAGGTTTCAGAGGCTGAAGAAAAAGCAGGGCACAGAGCTCATAACCAAGGAACCTGTTGCTAAAGTTCATCTCTGGGAACAGCTGATTGGGGGTATTCCAGGAGGCTCATCCACCCGACAATCAGCTTTTTTCTTATTTTCCTCCCCAAAAACTAAGGTGCGTCTTATACTCCGGTGCATCTTATAGTCCGAAAAATACGGTAGATTGTTTTCTTGAATCTTCAGAACATTCTGTCCAAGATCAAATTCTTACATTCACCCATTACAGAAACCCGTTCTGTAGTTTGTTTTGTTTGGATGTAGCATGAAATTCGCTGCATTTTTTAAAAAACCATTGTTTATGTCTTCATGTTACAGACATCTGCCACTATAGATTTGACAAGAAACTATAACTACAACAAATTACAGGTTAGCACAACAGGTAAACCCAGCTGAGATGTTGCTGTATTTTAGATGATATATTAATATTTTACTGGGCATTTTCTCAGACTTGTCATTCTCCAGTGTATGAGACAGTGCAAATTATTTTTAAGACAGTGGTTGCCGTTCAGATGTTTAAAAATAATAATTTACTATATAAACCACTATTCTTGTAAACAGCATTTTTTTAGTTAAATACAACTCTAAGCCTATTTCTGGAGAACACCTACCTCCCAACTCTTATTTTTAAAAGAAAAAACAAATAAGAACAAATCTAATTGCTTTACATTTGTTGGATTGTGTCCAAGTACTGGATAACCAGCTGTTATAAAGGATGCTTAACACAAATCAAATTCACATATTTCAGACACTGAAAGAAAGGAATGCAGACATTTTATTGGCTTTAAGACCGGTAAATAAAAAGGGAAGTGTGTGGTCAAAGTGTCATTAACCACCTCAAGGTCAATTTCATCTTAAGTAATGAGCAAGAGATTCATTTCAGTTTTATAAGTGGTCTTTTCAGTCACAGCTTTTTGGAGATATGGAGATGCTGAGTATCTAAGAGCACAGGCATGAAAAAATGCTTTTATGCACCTTGACATTGGGATGTTATGGCATAATAAAAAAGGAATTAAATTAATTAATGCAACCTGTGATCTGTAGCATTTTCTGTCTTTAAATGACTCTGCCTCGGTATGGATCCTATGATGAATGTAATTTTCATTGACAAAGGACTTCACCCTATAATAATTGCTACTGATGACTATTCTAAGTATGTATAAAAGAATATATGAAGCAAAAACACTGCGTCTGCTAGCCAACTTGAATCTTGAAAAAAAAAGTTGCTGTCATCTCACCTTCACTTCATATCTTCTGTCTAGCAATTGACTGATAATCAGGGGTACTTTTTCTCTAGAAGTGACAGGTTTTGAAGTTTATATTAGGGAAGACACACACTGATGGCCCTCCAGAAAAAGGCTTGGATGGGCTTCCATTCAGTGGTGAAATGTAAAATTTGTTACTACCGGTTCTGTGGGCGTGGCTTGGTGGTGGTGGGTAATGTGACTGAGTGGGCGTGGCCAACTTTTTTTTTTTACTTTTAAAAGCATTTTTTCTACAACCTCTTCAGCCGAAGAGGTTGCAGAAAAAAATGCTTTTAAAAGGCTCTGATGATCCAGACTGAGTTGCCTGTTCGTCAGAGGCTTTTTTTTCTTTTAAAAGCATTTTTTTCTACAACCTCTTTGGCCAAAGAGGTTGCAGAAAAAAATGCTTTTAAAGCCTCTCATGATCAGGCAACTCAACTGGGATCGTCAGAGGCTTCTAAAAGCATTTTTTTTCCTACAACCTCTTTGGCTTTTTAAAATGCTTTTAAAAGCCTCTGACGATCCCAGCTGAGCCGCGCGATCATCAGAGGCTTTTTTTTTTAAAAAAAATTTTAAAGCATTTTTTTGGCTGAAGAAGTTGTAGAAAAAATGCTTTTAAAAGTAAAAAACAAAAAAGCCTCTGATGATCGTGCGGCTCAGCTGGGCATGAGAGGGGTGGATGGGGGCGCAGGAATTTTTGTTACTGGTTCTCCAAACCACCTGCCGTCATCGCTACCAGATCGGGTGATCCGGTCCAAACTGGGAGCATTTCACCCCTGCTTCCATTCCAAGAGAGAGAAAGGCCTCAGACCTCAAAGAGGGATCTGGTATCTGTTCCCTCTCCACTGCCTTATAGAAAGAGACGCATGAAGGCATGTTATGGATGGGGTATGAAAGTTTTTAATCTGATTAATTAATATACACCTGAGCCTTCCAACACACCTTGACCTCTTTAAGATTAATTCATTTTTAACTCAAGCTGTATGGTAAATATCTCTTCCGTTTATATATCCCTAGCTCTGCCATATATAATTATCTTGAGATATTACTGTATTCTTTCTTTCTTTTTCTCTCTCCCCCTTTTTTCTTTTCTTTTTTCTTTCTTTCTTTTGCTTTCTTTCTCTCTCTCCCTTCCCTTCCCTTTTTTCTTTCTCTCTCTCTCTCTCTCTTTCTTTCTTTCTTTCTTTTCTTTCTCTCTTTCTCTCTTTCTCTTTCTCTTTCCTTTCTTTTTTCTTTCTTCCTTCCTTCCTTCCTTCCTTCCTTCCTTCCTTCCTTCCTTTCTTTCTTTCTTTCTTTCTTTCCAGAACAGTTATCATTCTTTCCAATTTTTTTCCACTACAACAACAAAGTTTATCCAAACTTCTTAGCTGAAATGGACATGAACTTGACTCTGTTCAGCTTTAGGGCACACCTTAAATAAAATATCACATTGGTTTTTGGGAGTCTGAACTTTTCTTATTGATGCTCCAGAAGCTAAGTAGAATTGCTCTGTAAGATTATATAATTATACCTTGATCCTTTGGTATTTTTAATATGTGGGATTGAGGCAGGAAGCCACTATTTGTGCCTTATGGGTTTTATATATTGAATTACTACAGGGCTTTAAATGTGGTTAGAAAGAGGAGAAAAGCCATATTTGAATATTTATATTTGTGAACTGGATTATACTTACCTCAAAAGTAAGAGGGACAGGCAGATGTTAAACAGCCCTTATTTTAGCAGTATCACACGGTATAACTCACTCCATGTGAATCTCTTATTAAAAATTAATTAATCTGTGGCCCTAATTTAACACAACATCATGTGGATGCAAAGAAATTGCAGACAATGCAAATGAAACTGTGAGGAAAACTCGCTTTTGTGCCGTATATTCAGATCTTCTTAAGATGCTTCATTATTGAGAATTAAACACCCTGTGGATTAAAGCACTATAAAATGCACAGAAATTAATGATTGATATTGATGGTTAAAGGCAAATGTGTAGATATTTTTTTAATGGTGTTCAACTGCTTTGGGAGATATAGCTATATGTTAACATTTTCCTTTTGGTTATTTGGAGATATTTGTTAATGGAATTTCCCATCAGTGTAAATTGTAGAGTTCTCTCATTCCTGGCTTACACACACACACACACACACACACACACACACACACACACACACACACACACACATATATATATATATATATATAAATAAAGAGAGAGAGGGAGAGGGAGAGGGAGAGAGATTTTCAAGCAAAGTGCTTATTACAAAGATCAAAATAGCGAAGATTTAGGCCACAAATTTAATGCATGAATGTGTTTATCTTTTTAGAGCTAGTGCCAGAATTCTTACAAACCAGCTCAGAAATGAACTTCAGAAGCATTTAAAATCCCTCCTTATATGAAAACTGAGCTTCTAAGGCCACTTCTTTGGTAAGCCCAGATCAAAATCAAAGCCGGAAAAGAATTCGTAATTTCCCTTCTTCCTATTCCCAGCAACTATATCCGGAGAGGGGGAAGGGATTCTGTTATCCTTGATCCCATCACTTAACTCTCTTCTTTATGGTATAAATGTAAGTGAGCAGTCCTAGAACAATGTTTCATGGTGCAAACAAAGAAAATTCCTCTTTTATCTCTCTCTCTCTTTTTAAAAAAAATGCTGAAACCTACCCAAAATGGATTTTATTCAGTAACATATGCACAACAACTCGTTATGTTAGTTATGCCTTCTCTTTCTTTTCTTTTGCCAAAATCACCAACCAATGTAAAGCCAGAAAAATGGTAATTGCTAGCTTTGTACATTGTACACACACAAACAAACAAACACACACATACACCTGTCCTCAAGATCAATACTATTGTCATCTGTGGGTTCTATTTTCTTTTTATAATTGCATTTTTTTAAAAACAAATGATGTTTCACTTGGCTCTGCCTTAGCTATTTTGCTTCAGATTTCTTTTAATGAATGTTTCTTTTTAATGGATGTGTTACAAAGATGGCACACCTGCTTTATACTTCAAAATAGTCCCGTTTCAAAGGCAGATGATGAAAGACTAAAATTGGAAACATCCCTTATAATCAAGCAGGCCTCCATGCTTTGATGTACATCAATGTGCTTTAATTCTAACTTGCTATAATTGCAACAGGGGAACATTCCTTCTCGGGAGAATATTTCGAAGAGTATTTCTCAGCATATTTCAGTTCTCATGCATGTCTTTTTCTTTATGAATATTTCAGATCTCAAATGGACTTCTGGCAACTAGAAGATATCATCAAATTGTAAAACTGAATCCCTGGGATTTGAGATGTAGATCCACAATGGCACCTTGAGAATTTTTATAGATTATCTGTCCAAAATGATAGGCATGCTGTAAGTACAATTTTGTTAAATCTTGAGGGAAATTTCAGTATAGTGGCGATCGGCCACTTTAAAACCAAAAAAGAAATTTCACTCATACCCCCCAAAACTGTGAGAACAGATATAGGTCTGTGGACATTTACTTTGAATCACATTGAAACCATAATCTAACTTGTTTTAAATGAATATATGATGTAAATTCAATCATTACAATTTGTAAAGTATAATTTATTTATTTAGATAATAGTATGAAATTCATGGGTTATGGCTTATAAATAAATCACAGCGATTGTGATCTATTAATGTAATGTAGAACAAATCATAATTGTTACTAATATACGCTCTTAGTCTAATATCTGTTTTTTCTTAGCCTTCTGTTTTTTATTGTTTTTCATAACAATAAACAAAACAATTGTTTTGCGGTTTCCTGCTTCTTTTACCTCTATTTTATGCCACCCAGAACACTAGTTTGTGAGAAGGGCGGCCATATATATTTCATGAATGAATAGATAAAGAAATAAAATACTGTATTGCTCAAAGATTACTAAATCTACCAGGGGTGGGCTTCAAACATTTTAGCAAGGGGTTCTCTGCCCGGTTGCTGGGTGGGCGTGGCCATAGTGGGCGTAGCCTAGTCGGTCTCCTGCACCACAGGGGAAAGGTGTTTTTGCCCTCCCCAGGCTCCAGAGGCTTTCCTCGAGCCTCCAGGAGGGCAAAAATGGCCTCCCCAGGCTCCGGAGGCCCTCTGGAGGCTGGAATCAGCCCCATTTCCAGCCTTCCTGAACTTCCAATAGGCCTGTTTTTCATCCTCCCTGAGCCTCCGTATGTGCCCTGCATTTACCTGCATCGAAAATGGGCTGTGTGGGGAGTCCTAGGATGGGTGGGGCATGATGGGCAGGGCCAGCCAGGAGTCAGATTTGAGGGTTCTCCGAACTGCACAGAATCTTAGCTAGAGGTTCTCCTGAACCCCTGAGAACCGCCAGCAGCCCCACCCCTGAAATCTACATCAGGCACTTTTGTTTATAAAGAGCAAAAGGGTTGAGACAGATTGACATCACAGTCAAACAAGTCCAGATAAGGCACACAGCAGGCTGGCGGTAGAAAGAAAAGGTATTTCTATGCTCAGTCATCTAACACTGTAGGGGAAGGGTATCACTTGCATCATCACAGCGTCATCACGTGACGTATCGGGACTTTTTCCCCCTTTGCTAAACTGGGCAGGGGCGGAGCCACCACATGCGGCATCTGGCTCGCGGGCTGCGAGTTTGACACCCCTGCTGTAGGGTATGCAATAGGAAATGGAATAGATCAAGGTATTGTGATTCATAGATGCAACTGAAGGATGGAAACATCTTTGTACCCTCTCTACATTAAAGACTCACTTTATCAGCAGCCCCTGGCATTGTTTTTAAAAACAGTTTTTAATGATTTAATGGGTTTAGTTATATAGTTTTAACAAGATTTTATATATTTTTTAACTTTTGGTTAAAAAGTTGCCCAGAGTTGGTTGGAAGATGAGTGCCTATGCAAATGTCAAACTGGGTGGAATCAGAAATGCCAGAAAGCCTCTGGAATATCCTGCTACAAAGAATATTAGGAAAGAAAAACAATTCTGAGTAAGGTTTCAAACAAATATAAAAACTCTAACCTCTTGTTTCCTCACATGTAAAGGCTGCCAATAGGCTGAGGTCTGATTAATGCCAATATATAGCAATAGCACTTAGATTTATATACTGCCCCATAATGTTTTACAGCCCTTTCTAAGTGGTTTACAGAGTCAGCAATTTCCCCCAACAATCTGGGTCCTTATTTTACTGTCCTTGGAAGGATGGAAGCGTGAGTCAATTTTGGGCCCCTCCAGGATGAAACTCCAAGCTGTGGGCAGAGTTAGCCTGCAATATTGCATTGCAACTACTACACTGCAATTGCACCACCAGGTCTATATACTGTAATTAATATTTACAAACATAATTGCAAATCACTTCATGATGAGAGAAGTCACAAAAGACTGAATATACATATATACGTGTGTGTGTGTGTGTGTGTGTGTGTGTCTGTCTGTCTCCAAAAGCAGAGTGTTGTGGCCTGCTGACAACCAGCACAGCTGGCAGCAGAGTCAGACAATGAGGAGGTTGGGGAGGAACTTGAGTCAGTCCTGGGGGCTGGGGACAACTCAGACGAGGGCTTTGTGTTGGAGATAGACAGCAGCAAGGCAGAAGAACAGCTGGCACCCGTTCCCAGTGTACAGATGTGCAGAGCTGCCAGAAGACAAGAACAACTCAGAAAGCAGGGTGGACTTGGGAGTAAAGCCACACCTTGGCGGTGATTGGCCCCTCCCATAGGAAACAAAAGAGGAGCGAATGGGGAGCGGGCTTTTGCAGGAAACAATTTGTTCATTCAGTAGTTTCAAGAGTGGAAAGTTCTGTTCATGACTCTAAGAGAATCTGTGCCAAGTTTTGCCTTACTCTGCATTTGGAAACAAGTTACGTGGCAGCTTGCCAAGTGAGATAAGGTGTGTTAATAAATATTCCTTTGAAAAACTGTTTGGACAAACTTTGCTGACTGTGAATGAATGTAATTCACAGTCATGTAAATAAAAGAGATTTTGCCGGGACCAATTCCTGCTTCCTGCTTTTTAAGGGAGCCTAGGTCAGAACAGAGAGGACATAAAAAAGGCAAAGAAATCCGTCAAATAAAGAATAGTTAGAGAAGAATTGTCCTGTGGATTCAGAAGAAAAAAAAGAAGAGGGGAAAAAGATGAGGATAAAAGCAAATGAGTAAATGATATAATGGTGGGGAGAAACCTTCATGAACTTGCAGAGCTGTCTAAAATCACCAATGCTATTTCCATCCCTTCTGAAGTCAACCTCTCAAAGCTATGTCCCATCTGATGGACAGGTGTCAAGCAGACCTGCTATTTCACATTGACTTCTGGGAATCAAATTATAGATGGCCAAGTTGGTTTAAATGGAGCAAAAACAGCATCCCTGTCAGGTGTTGAGACATTTTGCACAACTGTCTGGGCTGAATATACCTTGTCACAAAAATGCAAGACAGAAAGGCAGAACAGTTTTCAAGGAATGGCAGACTTCAAATCTGAGAACTTCGGACCAATTACATAGGGATGTCCAACAAGGCAGATAGACCACCTATCAGTGGCACAGCTGTTAACATTTTAGCAAGAGAGAAGGACAGAAAAAGAATGGTTCTCTTATTTCTTTCCACAGCAGTAACTAGTAGAACACTTCTTTGCATGCAGAAGTTGCAAAATTTAGGCCTGAAGTGAGTGCATAAAACCCACTGCTCTCCCAATCTTAGGCTGTAATAGCTCCAAATTATACTGTTAAATTTAACAGAAGAAGAAAGTCAAACAAATCAAAGTAATCATACACACATTTCATTGGTTCATTTTAATTAATTTTAAATGAAGTTAAATTTAGCTGCATTGATTGCCATTTCTTTGGGTGTTTCCACATTCTGGAACATTATCCTAGATATATCAATTAATGTACAGCTCTAGCAGGGGTGGGTTCTAAAATTTTTTACTACTGGTTCTGTGGGTGTGGCTTATTTTGTGGCTGTGGCTTGGTGGGGGTAATGTGACTGGGTGGGCTTGGCCAACTTTTTTTTTTTTACTTTTAAAAGCATTTTTTCTACAACCTTAAGAGGTTGCAGAAAAAAATGCTTTTAAAAGCCTCTGACGATCCCAGCTGAACTGCACAATCATCAGAGGCTTTTTTTTTTTTACTTTTAAATACATTTTTTTCAGCTGAAGAGGTTGCAGAAAAAATGATCGGTTTGGGGGCGTGGGCAGCCAATGTTATTACCTATTCTCCGAACTACTACAAATTTTTACTACTGGTTGGTGTGAACCGGTGCAAACTGGGAGCAACCCACCACTGAGCTCCAGCCTTTAGCAGAAGACAAGACTAATGGATGGAAACTGAACAAGGAGAAATTCAACCTGGAAATTTATTTATTTATTTATTTATTTATTTATTTATTTATTTATTTATTTTTATTTAATTTGTATACCGCCCTTCTCCAGCTGGACTCAGGGCGGTGAACAGCCAAAATAAAAACAGAGCATACAAAATTAAAAAACAATTTAAAATAATTAAATAGTTTTGGCCCACAATTTAAAACAACCAAGTTAAAACCAATTTACAATTTAAAACCAGAACAATAGGGTCAAGCCAGGCCGGCTAGATGAAATAAATGTGTTTTCAGGGCTTGACGGAAAGCCCGGAGGTCAGGTATCATGCGTATCTCTGGGGGTAGTTCATTCCACAGGGCGGGTGCCGCTACAGAAAAGGCTCTCCCTCTGGGGGTCACCAGCCGGCATTGTCTGGCGGACGGCACCCTAAGGAGGCCCTCTCTGTGCGAACATACTGGCCGGTGGGAGGCTATTGGTGGCAGAAGGCGATCTCGTAAGTACCCTGGCCCTAAGCCATGGAGCGCTTTAAAGGTGGTCACCAACACCTTGAAGCACACCCGGAAGACCACAGGAAGCCAGTGCAGCTCGCGCAGGAGAGGTGTCACATGGGAGCATCCCGTTGCTCCCATAATCCCCCGCGCGGCCGCGTTCTGGACCAACTGGAGCCTCCGGATGCACCTCAAGGGGAGCCCCATGTAGAGAGAAATAAGGAGAAATTTTCTGACAGTGAGGACCATCAACCAATGGAACAGAAGTTGCCTTCAGAAGTTGTGGGAGTTCATCACTGGAAGCTTTCAAGAAGAGACTGGACTGCCATTTGTCAGAAATGGTGTAGGAAGGTTTCCTGTTTGGGCAGGAGGTTGGATTAGATAACCTACAATGTCTTTTCCAACTCTGTTAATCTGTTAAATCTGGTAAACCTCTGAGGAAAAGGGGTCAAGAAGCAAATGGCAGAAAAAAGACTTCTCCTACGTAGAAACCTTACAACTGGCAGTTTAAAAAGCAAACCGGCAGTTTAAAAAGCTACTGGTTTGGGTGAATCGGTAGTTATTTATTTATTTATTTATTTGAACTTTTATACCGCCCTTCTCCTTTTGGACTCAGGGCGGTGAACAGCCAGAATAAAAACATTTATACACAAAAGTTAAAATAATTTTAAAATAAATTAAATACAATTTGGCCCACTAATTTAAAATATTTCAATTTAAAATCAATATTAAATTTTAAAACCAAGATAAAATCAGGCCAGCCCAGCTAACTGAAAAAGTTGAGCTTTTAGGGCCCGACAAAAAATCCGGAGGTCTGGGATCACCCGTATCTCTGGAGGTAGATTGTTCCAGAGGGTGGGCGCCACCACAGAGAAGGCTCTCCCCCTGGGGGTCGCCAGCCAGCATTGTCTGGCTGACGGCACCCTGAGGAGGCCTTCTCTGTGGGAGTGAACTGGCCGGTGGGAGGCAATTGGTAGCAGAAGGCGGTCCCGTAGATACCCCGGCCCTAAGCCATGGAGCGCTTTAAAGGTGATCATCAACACCTTGAAGCGCACCCGGAAGTCCACCGGGAGCCAATGCAGCTCACGCAGGAGAGGAGTCACATGGGACCGCCCCGTCGCTCCCATAATCCCCCGCGTGGCCGCATTCTGCACCAGTTGGAGCCTCCGGTGCACCCCAAGGGGAGCCCCATGTAGAGAGCGTTACAATAGTCCAGACAGAAAGTGACGAGTGCTTGAGTGACCGTGCATAAGGAGTCCCGATCTAGAAAGGGACGCAACTGGTGTATTAAGCGAACCTGATAGAAAGCCCCCCTGGCCACGGCCGTCGTGTGCTCTTCTAAAGACAGCCATGAGTCCAGGAGGATGCCCAAGTTACGAGCCCTTGCGAGTTAGCTACCGGTTTGGGTGAACCGGTAGTTTAAAAAAACTACTGGTTCCTCCAAACCGATATTTCCGACGATCAGCTGTGCAGCGGGGTTTAGCTTTGCTAGAAAGCAGCAAATCTTGCTTTCTAGCAAAGCTAAATCATGCACCACAGCTGATCCACCCCCTCGCTGTTCTACTTACCTTCCCAAGTCTCCTTTTGCCGCATACTGCACATGCGCGCGCGCAGCATGCACCAAAAGGAGGCTTGGGAAGGTAAGTAGAACAGCGGGAGGGGGGTCAGCTGTGCAGCACAGTTTAGCTTCGCTAGAAAGCAGGAAATTCCAAAATCCCTGGAAGTGTTGCGGTGATACTGGTTGGAGAATAGTGAAGCTCCGTCGAGCTTTGTGAAAACCCAAACTGACAAACCGCTGTCAGGGGGTCTTCGGACCGGATCCGTCTTGTAGGAACGGGGGAGAGAGAGATGCGCCTCAGAAGACCAGGAGGATTTATAAACCACTGTGGATGAATTCACAGAAAGCTTTAAGCCTTAAACTATCAGAAGGTATTATGGCTAAATCTGGAGATGAAATCTGTTATCAAAATGCTGCTTGATGGAGCGTCAGACCATTTTTGCTGGGGGCCTTAAATGTTTTTAAATGAACTGGAAGCAAATAAATGTTGCACTATAAAAAGGATATACTTTTTTTAAAAACTTTTTTTTAAAGTTAGACATTAAAAAATCAGTTAATTGATTATTGCTGGTCAAGCCCACTGCAGAAATTCACACTGAATCAGTGTGGCTTCTTAAAGTAAAAAAAATTAATACATACATAAAGCATTTTGCATGGTAGGAAATGATAATCACATACTTGATAAAAATTAAGGGAGAAAAGATTACAATATTATGTTCACATTCAAGGAAGCCTCCAAGTTTTCTAAATAAATCTGTTCCAATTTCCTGTATATAGCAAATCAATAATTTGATCAGCTCTGACCATTTCTGTCCCATACATTATAATTAGGATCAGACACTCTTACTTTTCACAACCTACTTTCCTACATTCCATTCCTTCTGAATTTTCATTTAATTTAGAGAACTTCTAAAAGTGTTTTAAAATTGGAATATGCACTCAGATTCAACTTTCATACCTATTTTTCTCCCAGCCATATTTTCCATGCTTTTTTCTTCTGCAATTTGCTGTATTTGGCGGCATCACTTTGGAGCACTAGTATCCAGATTAAAATTATGGTGACCAGAATATGTATGTAGTCAAGAACAGATCTAATCTGAATGATCAATTTTATTTGGATAAAAATATTTATGCTCCTGTGCTGAAATCTATTTTGATAAAGTAGGTGCTTTGTTCATGATATAAATATAATATAAAATTGGGAGGGGGGGAGACAGAAATTAGCTTAAACACAGAGTATAAAACACAATCCCTGTAAAATGAAACATTAAAAAAGACTGGACATTGAAAGACATCAAATGCAATCCTTCTCCAAAATTCAGAACTGAAGATTAGGTGAGTAGAAGGCTTGAAACTTCTCTAAGAGAAATGACGAGATTAGGTATAAACCCAATGGTGAGATTCAGCCAGTTCGCACCACTTCGGGAGAACCGGTTGTTAATTTTCTGAGCAGTTTGGCAAACTGGTTGTTGGAAGAAATCATTAGGGCAGAGAGCCGGTTGTTAAATTACTTGAATCCCACTACTGTATAAACCAAGTAATCTGAATTTATGGAACAAAATGTTTTTTTTTTAATCCCCAATAATATTCAATCTCTTTTATAAATTGGCTGACAATATGGGGAAAGTGGTAATTCAATCACAGATAATCTAAACCAATTTACAAATTGATATATCCTCCAAAATCTTAGAATTCTTTAAATTAAGTATTTATTATCAAACTACCTAATAGAAACTACATTAGTAAATAATAGATAACTCATGAGATCTTACAATTTAAGAACCTACTGTTTTATATTTGAACAATAATATTTACTAAACTTTAGGTCATTTTCCACTTTTGTAATGACAAAATTTTAATCTGAATTAATTTTTATAGAATAAAACACTTCAGGTGCTTTATGATCCTTTTCATTGTATTGAGAAATAATGCATAAGATAATTAATTCTTAAGAATTCCAAATTATTTAGAGCATAATCGCCCTCAATATCTAGGGCCTACTTTGTTATTTATTTGCTGTTCATTTTTGGTTTGTTTTTCAGACTGAATCATCAAGCAGTAAGATTTTAATAAGGAACAATTATCTGATCTTAATTGTTGCTATAGTCCCTTTACCATTGGTCTCATTAAAGAAACAGAATGCCATCATGTCACTTTTCTTATTGCGCTGTAAGATATACTTTGCAAATTGAAGAAGACATGAGAATTTTGTTTCACATTTAAATAGTTTAACACACTCAGGACTAAAGTAGAGAATGCACAAATTATCTAGCTATTGTCAGCCCTTGTATTAACATAAATGGAATGGGTTGTTTAAAATAATTCTGCTTAAAGACAACAATTAAAATATGTACACAAATGCACTGAAGAATATTAGACTTTCTTCCTCTTCACATGTGGATCCTAATTAAAATTAGTCCACTATTTAATGTTAAATATTAGAAATGTGAGGATAGCATGCAAATTTGCATCTTGCATAGATCAGTCTTCTAATATTTGTGTTTAAGTACCATTCTGGAGTTTTGAGGAGACAGGTTACTTTTTCATAGCAAAATAATGTCATTAACAAACTACAGGTAGTCCACAACTGTGCCCAAAATTTCTAAGTGAGACAGTTGCTAAGTGAGTTTTGCCCCATTTTATGACCTTCCTTGCCAAAGTTAAGTGAATCACTGCAGTTGATAAGTTAATAACATGGTTGTTAAGTGAATCTGGCTTCCCCATTGATTTTGCTTGTCAAAAGGGGATCCCTCAACCTTGGAACACAGAAATGGTCATAAGTACAAACCAGTTGCCAAGCATCTGCATTTTGATGACATGATGACATCCAGCACAGCTTCTCCAGACTCAAGCAATTTTTTTGGAAAATGTATTCCCCCGACATGTTGAGGAGAACAGCAGACCCCAATATTATAGATGGAAATGATTCCTTATTCCAAAAGGTAAAGGGTTCGGGCATCATGATGTGTACCCTACTTCATGCAGACTATGATTTTGCACATGGCGGAAATTGAACAATATTCAATGGGATGCGTGCTTCTTATTTTGATAGTGGTAACAAACTCCTATTTCTAACTTAACTGTGTGCTTATTTCCTGGATTCCACGACAATAGGCCACACCATGAAGAAAAGAACATATTGATTTTACTCTTGGTTGTCAGCCTGAATTTACTCACTTCACCAAATCGCACAAAAGGTCTAGCTATATTATAAGTAATCCATGCTGATACTTGAAACAAAGGCTATTGTAACATGAAGTCCTGTCGTAGTGGGGAAAAAAATCTAGCAACCTTCAATAACTCTTTTTAACACTGTAATTTCTTGCTGGGTATAATAGCTGACATGGCTGAGTTGGAGGCAGAGGGCTGGGAAGGCACAGCTCTGGGATCATGGTTGACCATGATTGAAGAATAAGCAGGGTCTGATGCCATGTCAAAAGGCCAGGATTAGAGGAGAAACTAGGAATGAGAATCAGGAGCGATCCAAAGTCAAAGGCACCTTACAGCTCAGGTATAAGAGAGCCAGTTTGGTGTAGTGGTTAAGGCCCTAGGCTAGGAATCAGAAGAACATAAGTTCTAGTCCCAGTTCAGATATGAGGGACTTTGGTTCAATCCATCTCTCTCAATCCTAGGAAGAAGAATGAAAGAGAAAGCCATTTGTGAAATCTTGCCAAGAAAATTGCACTGATATGTCCAGGCAGTTGCTAGGAGTCAAAACTGACTTGAAGGTACACATGCATACAAAGAAAGAGACATATGACATATGACAGAGACATATGGACTACAAATCTTGATCAGGGCAAAGCAATAGATGCAATTTACATAGACTTCTGTAAATCCTTTGATTCAGTGGTACATGACAAACTACTTCTAAAACTAAAATCCTATGGCATCTCTGGACCCCTCCATAATTGGATTAGACTGGCTACTGTTGACCTCACCCCATTTCTAAGAGGACTGTAAGGGGCGTGCATAAGAGCACCAACGTGCCTACCATCCCTGTCCTAATGTTCCCTTTAATTGTATTCATTTTATATATTCAATTCATGCTTATACTTATATATTATTATCTAATACACAAAGAGAGGCATCTTAGAATAACAGAATAACAGGGTTGGAAGGGACTATGGACATCTTCTAGTCCAACCATCTGCTCAAGCAGGAGACCATCCTGGACAAATGGCTGTCTGGTCTCTTCTTGAAAACCTCCAAAGAGAGAGCACCCACAACTCGTGGTCAAGAAATTTTTCCTTTTTTCTAGGTTGGTTGATAAATAAAATTGATTACATTAATATTTTATATTATAATTTAAAATACAGTATATAAAATTATATCATGTCTCTTTCTCCCTCTGACTCAAATGCATGTGTGCACACAAAATCCTATATACTGTACACTGTATTTATTTATGTATTTATTTATTGGTTCAATTTATATGCCGCCCTTCTCCGGAGACTCAGGGCGGCTTACAATGCGTTAAGCAATAGCCTTCATACTTTTGTATATACCTGCTTAGTAGGGCTTTCGGGCCCCCCCTAAGCGGTGTTCTTTTTTATACAAAGTCATCTTATTGCCCCCACAATCCAGGTCCTCATTTTACCTACCTTGAAAGGATGGAAGGCTGAGTCAACCTTGAGCCTGGTGAGATTTGAACTCACAGTAATTGCAGGCAGCTGGCAGCTAGGTGCTACTTAACAGCACTTTAGTCCGCTGCACCACCAAGGCTCTTTCTAGTAGTAGTTCAAAAAAGGCTGACAACGAAGTTTGTTAACCTTCTTCCTGCCCAAGAATAGCTAATGGCTAACCCAAAAAGACGGAACTGGAAGACGGGATTGTAAGAAGAAATATTTTTTCTTTTGCCTTTTTTTCATTCATTCATTACAGAGGATGTATCTGATTTTGATGTTGCTAAGATTGTGTTGGGCTGTGAACATACCTTTCTTTCAGACCCTACCCTAATGTTGGGAACGCTCTGAAAATCAGACTGATATGAATGGATGTTTTCATTTTATCTTCTCCTGAATTCATTTTCAGGTCCTTTCTATTGGGATTAAGAACAGACATGTTCATTTTCAAAAATTCCTACTAAAATACACAAATCAATCCAGATTTCCATCCATTCAGTGCTTACCACTATTCTCAGTCTATATAAAGTTTATCAAAAGGCAAATATTATTTGGGCAGAACAATTAGTCAAGAGGGCAAGACAGAGAGACAGGGACATTTATATCTATATTCTTATTTTATTGTTGGCTAGAAGTGTTATGGATTAGAAACAGGCACTCATATCTTAGCATGTAATTCATCATGATTAAGCTAAGCAAGTTTGAATACACCCTCTAATTTTGAAAGTGCATCAATGAAATGGGCTGTAGCTTTATGGTACATGTTTATTTTTTTTCCTGCATATTTTGTTTTGATGTTGTCAGGAATTTATTTGGGGTGTCTAAACTATCATACCTTTAACCAGAAGTGACTTGCAACTTGTCTCCCCAACTGTTACCCCTCTGCATCAATTTATCTTTCTCCTCATGTGTCTTCATTACTGTGAGATTCTCATTCATGTTCTTCTCTTTCTTCCACCTTTTTCCCCCTAATCATTTCTTCCCTGCTGAACTGAATTGCTGTTCATGAAAGCAGGTCCTCCTTCTCAAATACAGCAATTGCTCTCACATGCTGAGAGGAGATTTCACTTTCCAAAAGTGCAAATTCAGCCCAGTGAGGAAGAAGCACCCAAAAAGCATCACTAAGAAGCCAGAGATACAAAAAAAAATAAAAATAAAAATAGCAGTCTCTCAGTACTTGAGGGGTTGTCACAGAGAAGAGGGAGGCATCTACTTTCCAAAGCAACAGAGAGCAGGACGAGAAGTAGTGGATGGAAGAACACTATAGAGAATCCAGCCTAGAACTGAGGAAAACTTTACTGACTGGATGAACAAATAATCAGTGGAACAGCTTGCTTCCAGAAAGCTGTGAGTGCTCCATCACTGGAGGTTTTCAAGAAGTGATTGGACCATTTGTCTGGGAAGGCCGAAGGTCTCCTGCTTGAGCAGGGAGTTGAACTACAAGACCTTTAAGGTTCGTTTGAACTCTGTTATTTTGAAATCTGATACCAAATCTGTGGCAAACCTTCAAGGAGACAAAGGGGCATTGTTGTAGGAATGCAACAGCAGCAACACTCTTTGGGGACACAGTGGTGTGCAGAAATAATTTTGTGGTTTAAGAAAGTCTCAGGGCAGTCTCTGCTGCATTTTGGAGCTTGACAGAGATTTTCCTTTGAGTTTTTGAATTTATTCAAAAAAATGGTAGAGGATTAAAAAAAATTGAGAGAGAGAGATGAGTAATAAAATATATATATAACATTCAGAGGAGGTTTAAATAGGTTATGCTATGACTAACAGTTCCCCTCTCAAACTTTAAGGAAAGTCTTTCAATAATAAGAGTTGTAGTCAGGTCCTTGAGAGACTCCCATATCCAATGGTCTTTTCCCTTTGAATTATTATCTAATATGAACATTAATTAGATTGGCTGTACAGAGGAAAGGGAAAGATTTTGTTTCAAACACCATAGGGGAAAATTCTGCCTTTTTCAAAAAAAGAAAAAGACAGATTTTTCTCAACTGCTAATATCATTTAAAATGCCCCCAACGTTTGCAAGCAGAAACGTCCCTGCCAAAAAGAGAAGGTTTTTTTAAAAAAAAACTTAAAAAAAACCCAAGATCATTAGAAAGAAATCTCTCACTAACACTTCTATTCTAACCTTCCTCATTTAACAATTCCTCATTATATGAAAAACCCTTGAAGTCTCAATAGGAATGCTATTTGGTGGTGTAAGACTGAATTCTCAATATGAATCAAATCAACCTTTATTATGGTCAAAGATTAGCATAAGGAGGGTCAGATACAAGAAATTTATAAATAAATACATAACTAAAGTTACTTATTCCCAACATGTTTTCTTACAAGTTTTCTAAAATTAGTCTTTTCCATCTTTGTCCTGTTATGAGAAAAACAGGGAAGTTGCACAAAAACATATTTCTCCTTACAGATCTATGATTCTCTGGATAAATAAATGGTTCCATTTTAATTTAATTTCTATTTTGTTTTGTTTCATATTTCTGCCCATCTTAATGGCTGGGAAAAGAGTCAAGTCAGTCTAGAACAGGGGTCAGCAACCTGGGGCTCTGGAGCCACATGTGGCTCTTCACTCCTCTGCTGCAGCTCCCTGTCGCACAAAATATGCGTCACAACCACCAATGTGCGACACCTACCGGCACGCCATTTATTGAGCTTTTCAACCCCATGGTAGGCCAACCATGGATAAATCTAAGAAAAGAAAAGTTTCAGAAGAAAACAGAACGTTTAGTTCGACTACATATGCTAGTTTTGTGGTTGCTCAAGAAATAGTCAGGCATGGGAAGGGTTTTGTGGCTCCCAGTGTTTTCTTTTCTGTGGGAAATGGGTCCAAATGGCTCTTTGAGTGTTTAAGGTTGCAGACCCCTGGTCTAGAACTAGCCTGCATAAATGTAGATTGGTTCTATCAACATAGAGTTTAGAAAAATTGCTTACGTGCCATCAAATTGTTTTTGACTCCTAGAAACCACATATATAGATTGTTATCCATTTTGATCTATCCCTAACCTCTTCTTTCAAGTCTCCCAATGGGGCATTCATCATCACTGTAATTTTTTTTTTTAAAGAAACTGTGAAGTTAGTTTAGTGAAATTAGTTTGTTCGCATGTATAAGGTCGTAATCAGGGGCTCCATAACAAAGTAAGAAGCGAAATGTGGTATTTAGGGACAGCTCGCATATGATGGTCTCAGGAAGAGCAAGCTCCTGTGTAACTTGAATATTTTTTAGATTTAGGGATTTTTTTTTATAGAAGATAGCAACATCACCCTGTCTACAGATTACATGGCATACATGATAGTCTCTTACTGTAGTAATGGAGTCTGGGAGGGATGCATTCAGCCACGACTCATAGACAAATATAATGTCGAATATAGCCATGTTTAGTAAGAGAAGGAATTCTGGTATTTTGTTTGCGAAGCTTCTTGCGTTAAGTAGCTTGCATTTAAGGCAGTGGTCCCCAAACTTGGCAGCTTTAAGACTTGTGGACTTCAACTCCCAGAATTTTCCAGCCAGCTAGCTGGAGAATTCTGGAGTTGAAGTCCACAAGTCTTAAAGCTGCAAAGTTTGAAGACCTCTGATTTAAGGTCTGTGGTGGTGGATCTTGAGGTAGTTAGGGATGTGCATGCCTAGTATTGATTGTTGGGGTGGTGGTTGTTGAGACGTGGGCCATTGGTGTTTCTTTTAACACAGTCAGCGCAGTATTCAACTGTCTCACAATATACAGTTTCCAGAGGATTTCTGACATTGTTTTAATTTTAGCATTGCTGAACCCAGATACAATTTCAGGAATCATTCCATTCAGCTTGAATACCTGTTCTACTTGGGAAAATAATCCCCACTTTAAGCCACTTGTTGAGGTTCATAAAGCAATTTTTCTACTTTTTTATTTTTGACTCCTTTGTCTTCCTAGAAGAGTTCAGAATCTCAGCAAAGAAGCAACAGCCTCCTTAACAGATGGAAATATAAACCTCATGTTCTTAACTCCACTGTGCTCACTAGCATCTTGTTTAATGGGATATAGAGGTAGATTACAGTTTTGTGCTGTTTTGACTACTGAGCCAAGAGGCCGGCTCTTCAATTGGGCTTTGCTGGAGTTCCTGCATTAACCTTCTCATCAGGAAGCAACAATTTAGTTGTTCAGACCAGTCTTGGCAAGCTTTCACAATTGGCCTCTCAGAACAAGCAGCAGCAGCAACAAATGAAGGGAATTAAAGATTTAACATTTTCCCTGTGATAATTAAATGGACCTAACCCGAGGATAGTTCTGTATTAAACGATTCAGCGAAATCCAGCAATGCAAAGAAAACTTGGCCCGGATGCTATCTGATTGGTGATTATGAAATTATATAATAAAAGATCCTAGGAAGGGTTGTGTTTTTAAAGTCTTGAGAAGGTATTTAACATTCTGCAAACATTTGTGCATCCTATATAGACCATGAAGCCAGCTGCTTGCCTCACAGATGGGCAACCTTAGCAATTGATTGATTTTAATGGGCAATTATTCTAACTAAGTAAAGTATTTCTGCAGATAGCAGCATCCCTCCACTGCTAATAGGGTTTATGATGGTTTTGTGTTTCAGAGCAGCTACTACACGTGTACAGACAGAGGAAATTTTGAAAAGGAGAATTAAGTATGGGGTTTCAGGAAAGAGGAGATGGATAAAATTTGTGATTGGGTTAATTTGGTTCATTAAAGTATAATGTGGTCTATTTGGCTTAGCCCACTGTGTTTGTAAGTCTAGAGCTTAATGTAACATAAATGCAGTCAGACGGTGTCTCTGCCATGCAAAAAGGGAGTTTGGAAGGGCCACGCGCAGCTTCCCAGGGCTCCATTTTTGCTGGCAGAGGGCTACCGGAGGCTGTCGCGGCCGAAAACGGAGCCTCAACGAGTGACATCAAGGTGGCCACACCCACCGCAGCCACACCCATCCCGGCCACACCCACATGGCCACCCAAGGTCAAACACAACCCTGATGCAGCCCTTAATTAAATTGAGTTTGACACCCCTAATTTATAATATTTAGGTTTAAAACATCTCAGGACAACCAATATCATGTTGGCACCATCCAAATGTATTGGGGTATAACTCCTAGCAGCTTAAACGTTACAGAATACAAAATAATAGAGTTGGAGTGGACTGTGGAGGTCTTCTAGTCCAACCCCCACTCAAGCAGGAGATGCTATATCATTCCAGACAAATGATTGTCCAATCTCTTCTTAAATACCTCCGTGATGGAGCACCTACAACTTGAGGAGTAAGGCATTCCACTGATTATTCTCATTGACAGAATTCTTTTCTTTAATTCTAGGTTGAATCTCTCTTTGATAAATCCCCATTGGTTATTTCTTGTCCTGCACCCAGAATAGGTTGAAACCCCCCCCCTCTTCTCTGTAACAGCCACTCAATTATTGAAAGGCTGCTGTCATGTTATCCTTAATCCTTCTCTTTGTTAAACTTCTTAAACATCTTAATGCACAGGTACAGTATAGGTGGTACCTCGCTCAACAGTAGTAACTGTGAGAGGGATCTTGGAGTCCTAGTGGACAAGCATTTAAATATGAGCCAGCTGTGTCCTGCAGCTGCCAAAAAAGCCAACCCAGTTTTAGGCTGCATAAACAGAGGGATATAATCAAGATCACATGAAGTGTTAATACCACTTTATAATGCCTTGGTAAGGCAACACTTGGAATATTGTATCCAATTTTGGTCGCCACGATGTAAATAATAATGAATCTATTCCAAATGGTTAGGAGATCCTTTAAATCCAAAGACTTTCTCAATATACTTCTTGAAAAGCCCTCTGGATATCACCATTTGAATGCCACCAATTTAAGATTTTGTTTATTTGTTTAAGTTGAGAAAAAATAACCCATGGAGGAGAAATTATAAAGTTAATGCCACTTTATAAGGCCTTGGGAAGGCCACACTTGGAATACTGCATTCAGTTTTGGTCACCATGATGTAAACAAGATGTTGAGACTCTAGAAAGAGTGCAGAGAAGAGCAACAAAGATGATTAGGGGACTCGAGGATAAAACATATGAAGAACAGTTGCTGAAACTGGATATGTCTAGTCTTATGAAAAGAAGGAGTAGGGGTGACATGATAGCAGTGTTCTGATATCTCAAAGAAGAGGGAGTCAAACTATTCTCCAAAGCACCTAAGGGTAAAACAAGAAGCTTCTCAAGGAGAGAAGCAACTTAGAACTAAGAAGAAATTTCCTGACAGTGAAAAAAAAATTAATCAATGGAATGACTTGCCTCCAGAAGTTGTAAATGCTCCAACATTGGAAGTTTTTGGAAGTTTTTAAGAAGAGATTAGATAACATTTGTCTGAAGTGGTGTAGGGTTCACCCCATTATGCAGCACTAGGGATTCAAACCACTGAGTTGCTGACCTTTTGGTTGACAAGCTCGGCATCTTAGCCACTGAGCCACCATGTCCCTTTTTTAAACTCACTTAACAAAAGTCTCACTTGGCAACCAAATTTTTGGGCTCAGTTGTGGCTGTACGTCGAAGATTACTGTATAGCTGCAGGTATAAGAAAAGTGTCTGCTTCCTCCAGTGGCTAAACAGAGGTATTAACCAGGATACACTGTTGTTCTCCAACAACAAATATTCAGAAAAACTACTAAAATGCAGTGGGAACTAACTCAAAACTGAGAGAAAATAGTTTAAAATATGTCACAGAAACACAAAACATTTTGCATTTTTTAAAAAATAGATGAATATGGAAGTGACTCAGAATGAATGTGAGGGATATCTGACAATGAATAAGTTTCTCCCATCCCTTATTCCTTATCTCTACTATGGAGCTTCAAGACAGCTTACAAACCTAAATTAAAACCCATTCAAAATGCAATCCAAATAAAACCAAACTGAAATCCACCCAACCACATAATCCAGTCAAAGAAATAGCTGTGGCAGGAAGATAGCAATGTGTAAAGGAGAATAAAAAGGAAGCCACTGAATACTGATGAAAATAAGGTGGGTTTTGACTTCATGCCCTAGATTAAAAAGTTGACATTTCCTCTGAATCAAGTTTCTGGAAATTTCAAGGATATAGCAATTGTAAAAATTCCAATAAATGCAGTTGGGTTTACTGCTGGATAGACATATATGGTTAATAGATATGCTTAGGAGCATGGGTCATTTCCTAATACATATTCATTAAGGAAACTTTAAACAATGGCCCCAAAGTGTGTTTTGGTAAATTAAACACAGTTGTCAGATTAACAATCTCTTCCAATTTAAAGAGTCTCTATTGATACACATAAAGCACATAGAATCAAAGCATTTAAATAATTTCCTTGGGGAATAGCAAAAACCATGATGAATTGTAATGATTTTTGCTGGGGGAAATTAGTAATTCAATTCAAAATATAAAACAAAGAGTAAAATACAAATTAAATGAAATCTCAAAATAAGTGTTAGTGATATAGATTTTTTTTGTCTCCAACTTTTGATTTCATTATTCTCTTAGGTACCATGAAAAAAATGAGAAGCAGGGGGTTCTTTTAAAAGGTTGTGGAAAATAAAAGAAGGAAAGTTTGAGAATGGTGGAATGATGGTGAAGGATGTCTTAAGAAGAGGCTCTTGGATAACCTGTGAAGATTTGCTTTCTGCTTTCAAGTAGTGATAAAAAACACAACCGGATTCACTCTGTTCAGTGACACTAAGGCAAAATTGTGGAGAGGATTTACCTGGAGATTTATTTATCTGTACATCTCTTTAGAAGGCCAGATCCTGAAGATGAAACTCCAATACTTTGGCCACCTAATGAGAAGGAAGGACTCCCTGGAGAAGAGCCTAATGCTGGGAATAATTGAGGGGGAAAAGAAGAAGAGGACGACAGAGAACAAGGTGGCTGGATGGAGTCACTGAAGTAGTAGGCGTGAGCTTAAATGGACTCCAGAGGATGGTAGAGGACAGGAAGGCCTTGAGGAATGTTGTCCATGGGGTCATGATGGGTCAGACACGACTTTGCAACTAACAACAACAACAACAACATCTCTATCTATTGGCTTAGGATTCTACAATCCATGCCTGTGTAAATTTCAGCACTTTTTTGTTGTTATTGTTGTTTTATCCCCTATTGTGCGATCACTTGCAGACTTCTGTAGGGTAGGCCCCTTTATGCGCACAGGAGTGATAATGAGAGTAAGGACCCATTGAATTTAACTGAAGTTTCTGGACTACAGTATCAAAAAATAATAAACTTGTTTTAAATATATGATTGTTCCCTTAGGTCAGGGCTGTCAAACTCCCAGCCCATAGGCTGGATGCATCATGCACTGGCCACCCCCATGCCCAGTTTAGCGAAGGGGGGGGAAAACTCCTGATATGTCACATGACGCCACCGTGATGACATGAGTTTGACATCCTTATCTTAGGTGATCATAGCTGAGAGCCATCTAATTCTGAATGCTATAGGACCATGTTGGCGAACCTATAGAACGCGTACTGGAAATGGCAAGCAGAACCATCCCGCAAGGAATGTGTGGCCTTGCTGGCTCCTCTTCCATGTTCCTGTGCACACACATGTGCCGGTTAGCTGGCTGGCACACGCATGGGAGTGGCAAAACCTGGAAGAGGCATTCTGTTGCGCATGTACAGCTCGGCATGCAAACTTCTGGGTTTACATCACACGCATGCACAATGGCCAGCTGTTCATCAGGTGCGAGTCCGTGCCAGAAACCAGAAGTTCGGGTGCCAGCTCACGCATGTGCAACGGACCACCACTCTTCCGGGTATCAGCGCTCCAAAATGCGCGAAGGCCAGCGGGGCCTCGCATTCCTCACTGGATTGTTTTGTGTGCCCTTTCTGGCATGCAGACTGGCACGAAGTGACGTAAAAGGTTAGCCATCACTGCTATAGGATGTCCATGAGGGATAGGTGGTTGATCAATGGTGAGCTACAACAAAGAAGGTTACATGGCCAAAATCACTGCATGGATTTTATTTTTTTCCCCCTAATAACAAAGATAATTACATAGAATGTCATCTATACTTTAGCATGGTGCATAAGGTCATTAAAAGCTGACCTAACTCCCTCTGTTTCATCGGAAAACAGGATACTGCTAATTAGCGTAACTGATTTTCAGGGAGTATCCATTCAAACAGGGTAGTACAAAACCAAATCCTTTCATCCAGCCAGAAAGAAAAGTCTCACTGTTAATTATGAGCAAGGCAATTTTTAACTTTCTCTTTCTGTTTTTAGTTTTGGAGAATTAAATGGAAGAAAAATGGGTCAAAGAGCTCACTTAGGGTGTACAGCCTTATACTAGCAGTATCTCCAAGTCTGCAAAGATGAACGGCCATTGTTGTGGCTCCGACCCCCGAGCCCATTGTATCGGAGGAAGAAGGCTCCGAACATGAAGGAGAGGAGCCGGCCACGCCTCCCTCCCCCGGCCCCTCCTCTCTGACAATTCCTCAGGTGTCAGCCGAAGGAGAGGAGATTGGCCAGGAGCCAGGTGTCTCCGATCAGTTGGAGAGTGATGAGGGATACAAGTTGTGGCTGGACCCACGTCAGCGTCGGCTTGCAAAACAATCACAGCAGAAGAGGAGGCGTGCCAGGGATTAAGCTGAGTCACTGGACCACACCCTATAGGCTATATAAAGGAGGGGTATAGCCGTTTAGATTCTGTGACGGACAAAACTATTCCAAAAAGTGCTGCTTTTGATGCTTCAACAAGACTGACACTGTGCGGGTGAGATTTTGGATTCAGTAAATTATTTAACCCTCAAATGACTGTGTGGGTTTGTGGGGGGGGGGGACGGGGACAGAACAGCCATTTCAAAATGAGATGAGTAGCAAATAATAATAATAAATAAAATATATAAATAAGCATATTTTCCTAGGTTGCTTGTCAGCTGGGAAATATCAGGGCTACACCTTACGTTCCAATTAAGCTGATTTATTGTTCCTGCCTACACACAGGAATCTAGTCAACTGACAGTACTATTTTGATACTACATAAGGGGTAATGAAATTCAAGAGCAGTTGGATTTAGACTACTTGTGAGAACATAGCAATTCCAGGCTGATTCCTCTTTTGACACCTCCACAGGCTCTGCCACTTCTTCTCCTACAACACTCCTTCCACCATTATTATCCATGTTTAGTACCAAATATCAACCAGAAGGCATATGTTTTCTAAAAGGACCCCTTTTAGTTCTTTGAAGTAGAATGTCCCAGCTGAGCATAAATGGGTGATAGGGCACATTTTTGACATGCAGGAGATATCAAGTACTATATGTGGCATTTTTAAGGAAAGGACCAGATGTAGAGGGCAAAGGCAGTTGAGACTCTAGAAAGAGTGCAGAGAAGAGCAACATGGATGATTAGGGGACTGGAGGCTAAAACATATAAAGAACGGTTGCTGTCGAATTGTGACATGATAGCAGTGTTCCAATATCTCAGGGGCTGCCACAAAGAAGAGGGAGTCAAGCTATTCTCTGCACCTGAGGGCAGAACAAGACGCAATGGGTGGAAACTAATCAAGGAGAGAAGCAACCTAGAACTAAGGACAAATTTCCTGACAGTGAGAACAATTAATCAATGGAACAACTTGCCTCCAGAAGTTGTAAATGCTCCAATACTGGAAGTTTTTAAGAAGAGATTGGACAACTATTTGTCTGAAATGATATAGGCTTTCCTGCCTAAGCTGGGAATTGGACTAGAAGACCTCCAAGGTCCCTTCCAACTCTGTTATTCTATCCTAAATGGCCTCAACAGACAGGAGGAAGTGCCAAGTACCAAGGGAATAGACATATAAAAAGAGCGAAGAGTCCAGGCCAAGAGTATAATATGAATAAACATCTTGGATAATTTCCTCCTTAGTTCACATGAAGATAAAGGGAAGAAGAGAAGGAAGTACATTCACACTTGCAAGATTCTATTACTACAGCTTCAAAATAAAAATAGTGCTGACCTACATGAGAATTAAGAAGTGAAAAACTTGCATTTTACACCTGCAGATTCTCCAATTAAAACCACGAAACTTCCCTTTGTTTACAGCACCCCCATCAGACCATGGACAAATATAGAACCTATTTTTAAATGATTAAATAAATGTTAAGAATGAAAAAAAACAATTTTGTATAATTTCTGTGTTGTTTTTAGTGTTACTTTAAGAGGAAGATGTGATGGAAAATGCAATTAGAGAAGAAGGTAGGAATCTTAGTAATTGCTTGGTGACTTCTCAGAGAGGAGGCTGCATTTCAGAGATAGGTCCCCAAAAAGAGATTGCACAGTCTTGAATTGGATGGAGGTTTAGAGTAGCCGTACCCTATAATCTTTTCCTTCCTCCCCCATCCAGTTCAGGACTGTGCAATCTCTTATTTTGGGCCCCTCTCTGGAATGTGCTTCCTTCTCCTTGGAAAACTGTGGTGCAGTTGCTGAGACTCTGTCAGGCACAAATGATTGGGACCAAACATTCAGTTGCAGTTCAGAAGATCTATTGCCCAAATCCAGGGATATCAAACTGGATTTCTTCAAGGGTGGGATCAGCATTGTAGTTCTCCTCCGCAGGCTGGCGGGGGAGGAGAGCAGGGGGAGATAGGATGGACTGCAGTACCCTGCTGGTCAAAATGGGGTGCGGGGGTCCACACACAGGCCCCCCCATGCCTTGTTTTTGGCCTCCATGGCCTTCTGCAGCACTCTCCCAGCCAAAAATGGGTCGGGCGGAGGCCCCGCGAGGCCCCCACGTGTCCTGTTTTTGGCCTCCCCAGCCTCCAGCAACACTCTGCTGCCAAAAACAGGCCCATTTTTGGCCGGCAGAGTTCTGCTGGAGGCTGGGGAGCCTGAAAACGAGGTATGGAGGAGCCGTGCAGCCCATTTTGGCTGGCAGATGCTAGCTGGTCCTTTGATATTTCCAGTCCAGCCCCACGGGGCAGATTTAAACACCCCTCAGACTGGATTCAGCCCGTAGGCCTTTAGTTTGACACCCCTGCTCAAGTCTGTATGCAAGAATCAAGTCAACCAAGATGTACTAGATAAGGGGCAATGGAATAGTGGGCTTAACTTGGATCGTTTGTGGTAAAATAACGATTCTAAGCTGATGACATGCTTAACTCCATTCCCCCAGTTCTGCCTGTTCTTCTTCTACAGGTTCCTCCTCACTCCTTTTCCAGCTGTACATTCCATCATAGAAGAAAAGATAGATTTTAGGGGTGTCAAATTGGCAGCCCACTGACAGGATGCATCACCCCAGCTACGCAGATAGAAAAAAACATCATGAAACATCATGTGATGGCAACGTGACGCCGCGAGTTTGACACCCATGAGAGAGAACAATCAAACTTTGATTCCAAACTACATCTATAGCTTCAGTAACTTTTGAAAATGGATAGCCATTCTAATTAAATAAAATCAGTATGAAATTTTTGACTAGTATAACACAGAAATATCAGCAGAAGGATGGAAAATAATACAAATTAAAGTAGACGAATATTAGGCCAAAAGAAAGACTTCAAATTATATAAAACATTTCAAATAAAAGTCACTATTGTACAACAAAGAAGAATGTTTAACAGCAGCAGAATACATATAATCAAGTTTTGTATCCACATATTCAATAAAGAGATTATCAGTTTCCTGGAAATATTACATATTGCTGGACAAATTTTGTAAATTTGTAAGAGAGGCTTTCTTGCCAGTAAGTAAGAAAAATCAAGTAAAATTGGAAAAATAAGAGCAACCTGGAAAAATAAGAGCAAACCTTCTGAGATTTAGCTGCAAGAAACAGTTCAGTGTGTGTGTGTGTGTGTGTGTGTGTGTGTGTGCGCGCGCGCGCGCCTGCCAGGGGTGGGTTCTACTTACCTTTACTGCCAGTTCGCAACGGGGCCGCGCGCATGTGTGCTCTTCTGCGCAAGCACAGAAGCATTTCCATGACGTCAGGGTCAGTAGGCGGAGCCTCCCGCTGGTTTTACTACTGGTTCTATTGATTTGGTGCGAACCGGGGGCAACCCATCACTTCTGCCTGCCTGCCTGCCTGCCTGCCTGCCTGCCTGCCTGTCTATGCCAGTGGTGGTATTCAGCAGGTTCTATCCGGTTTGGGCAAACCGGTAGTGACTCCTGCGTATCTCATGTCATCACGTTCTGGTTTTTGACGCTCTGCACATGCACAGAAGGTCCTGCGTATGTCCAGAGGTGTCATGCACGAGCGAAGCGTGCACACGCCCATGCTCTCATTTGCAAACCGGTAGCGAAGGTAAGTGAATACCACCACTGGTCTATGCATGTGTGCAACAAAGGTGAACACTTGAAACGGGCACATTCTGAATTTAAGTACTAAAAATATTATCCCATTGTGAGGAAGCCAGTTAAGAAAGATGTGTTCAGAGAAATTAGTAAGGTTTTGATCAATCAATATCATGTCAATTTTAATTTGCAAGCGTAAAATAACTGATAATAAGATTCCGGAGTACAGAAATTTGGTAGTCATATTGGTAGCTAAGTAGATCAATCAGATCACAGTTTCTATATCTCTAGAGATGCAGAAGAAAAAAAATAAGTTCTGAATGATTGGCAGTTTCTCAAGGCCTCTGAAGGTTTCCATCAGCTCTGCCAAATCAGACAGTCCTATTTTTGAATTCTTGTATCAGGGGGAAAAAAAAAACCCACCAGAACTTTTCTTCCTTTTTCAACACTTTTAACTTTTATCTAAAATCCCAGTAACTTTATTATTTAATTATTTAATATTTAATTATTTAATAGTAATGTTGTACTGCTAACTAGAGCATATAAAAGCTTTGCTAGACCAATTCTCGAATCCAGCTCATCTGTCTGGAACTCGCACTGTATATCAGACATTAATACAATTGAGTGAGTCTAGAGGTATTTCAGGAGAAGAGTCCTCCACTCCTCTGCTCACAACAGAATCCCTTATGCCACCAGGCTTGAAATCTTGGTATTAGACAACTTAGAACTACGTTGCCTTCGGTCTGACCTAAGCGTAGTACACAAAATTATCTGCTACAACGTCCTACCTGTTAACGACTACTTCAGCTTCAACCGCAATAATACATGAGCACACAATAGATACAAACTTAAGGTAAATCACTCCAAACTTGATTGCAGAAAATATGACTTCAGCAACAGAGTGGTCAATGTCTGGAATGCACTACCTGACTCTGTGGATTCTTCCCCAAACCCCCAGAATTTTAATCTTAGACTGTCTACTGTTGACTTCATCCCATTCCTAAGAGGTCTGTAAGGGGAATGCATAAGCACACCAACATGCCTACCATCCCTGTCCTACTGTCCCCATTTATTCATACACATTTCCTGTATTAATATCCATGTTTATACTTATTCTTGTTATCTCATACATATTTTGACAAATAAATAAATAAATAAACTTTTCACCTGAACTTTGAAATCACTTAAAAATGTTGAATCTATCCTTCGAGCCCTAGTTGAAATTTTTTTATGCTTAACTATTTTGGGTATTTAAGAACTAACAAAGGTTGGTATTTACTTTTTCCCCCCCCAATTTGAATTAATATGTCTTTTACTATTGATCGGATTCTGATTTACCTTTGATTGTTTGAATTATTTTAAAGAGTCTTAACTTTTGTATTCAATGGTTTTTAGTTTGGCTGTACACCACCCTGAGTCCGGAAGGAGAAGGGCGGTATAGAAATGTAAGTAAATAAATAAATAAAATTAATTAATTAATTCCATTGCAGTTTTTGTTTTTGACAACAAAAATGGAAAGTCATTGCCGTACGTTACAAAAGGTTTGTTTAAATGTTATATGTTCATTTCTTTGCAGCCCTCAACTTAAAATACACTCCGTTTAATAGAAACATATGCATTGCCATTGTTCTGCCACAGTACTTGGAATCTTTCTATTTATAGAGTCAAGCAATTTTGTATGGAAAGTCCTTGCAAGGGGCTTCATTTATCTATTTCTGAACTTCATATGCCATTCAATTCCAAAAAGCTCTGAGCAACTTTTTGAGGTGTTTCACTGACAATATAGCAGTACATCAAGTGCCTGAAAAGTGTATTGCTGTTTTTTCATTTAGATTTTTTTTCCTATAAGGTCTGAAAGAACTGTGGAAATAACTACTTTTATGGTTGATTTGCTGCACATAAATCACCCCTGAGTTTTTAACATCAATCTCAAAAATACTAAAGGATTTAAGGTTTGTGCTACATTCGGAGCGTAGGGATAGACTGAACAGTAGCTCATCCATATTGTAAAGCAAGAAGCAGTAAAAAAAAAATAAAATAAGGAAGCACAAATAAGTTGTAGCTAGCTAGATTTCATTTAAATATAAGCAAAATAGTTTCCTGTTTTACAATGGAGATTGTGGATTCTCCATCTCTGGGTGTTTTATAAGAAACTGGACAGCCACCTCTCCTGGATTGTTCAAAACAACCATAAAAATAGTTATTTCCACAGTTCTTTCAGACCTTATATAAAAAAAATTCTGAATTCAAAAACAGCCATACACTTTCAGATGCTTAATGTACTGCTATATTGTCATTTTTCTACACATGTCAGAGAGTTAGATTAGGTGATCCATGTGATTTCTTCCAACTCTTCAATTTTATGGTTGTGTAAATGGAAAACTGAACCAGGCAAGACTAACAGCAATCAGGCACAAACATCTTGAAGAGAATATTGGTCTATCTATCCTAGGTTGGACAATATTGGATATTTCACTCTCTCTTGCCTTGTTCCTGAAGAAGCAAGCAGTATTGCTTAGAACTCATGAAATTCTGAATGGGAAATTGGAGAGCACCAGATGTGGTGGGATTTGATGTTTTTCATACAACTGCCATTTAAAAGCAAAGCTATAACAGTGGCAAAAAATAAACTTGACAAAGTACTGGGAAATATTGCAATGTTTCAGTAGTGTAACCTCAATTGCCTTGGCGCCTTCCAGATTTCAGATGCAATTAAAGATCCTATTACCTTGTTCATGTTTGATACATTCCTATATCAGTCACTAATTATTGTCTTATTGAGAATTAAGTAGACTGACATTAGGAGGATCCTGAAACAGAAAACCTATCTTAGGCTGGATGTCGATGGTGATTCTCAGTCATCTAGGTCATCGTTCTCCCAAAGGTGCTTTTTTCAAGAGGCAACTGGACTTTCTTGTTATTCTTTGGAGACATTTTGCTTCTCATCTTGGAAGTTTCTTCAGCTCTGACTGGATGATGGGGAATGGAAGGATTTATACTTCTTGCAGACAGCTGGTCATTTGCATTCTTTTAGGCAGTTGTTGAGGCCACTTGGAGGTTCATCTGTGTCCTCAGGGTCACCTGAGTGGTGCAAAATGAGTGTGGAGCCTTCTTGAAACTGCTGAAAGGACTGTGTTGTAGACTGGAGATACTGTAGATGATGCCATACTGTATCTCTTCCCCTCTGTTGAGAGAGGGATGTTTAATTTTGACATAGATGGCCTCTTTGACCCTCGTTCAAATTGTAGTTGTAATTGTAAACCAGCATTCCTCTCTGTCCAAAATGTGGATTTGCTATCTTCAAAAGAGTGGCCTTTGTCTTTCAAATGCAGATAGACTGATGAATCTTGTCCTGATGTGTTTGTTCTCCTAAGTTGTGCCATCTGTTTATGAACCACAGTGCCTCAACGACTTTCTAAAAGAATGCAAATGACCAGCTGTCTGCAAGGAACATAAATCCTTCCATTCCCCACCATCCAGTCAGAGCTGAAGAAGCTTCTTGGATGAGGAGCAAAACATCTTCAAAGAAAAACAAGAAAGTCCAGTTGCCTCTTGAAAAAACACCTTTTAGGCTGGTACTATAAACACATTGAAACTAGGAACTGCTGTAAAAACTTGAAAAAACATTCTGAGCTAATCTACTTTCAGTTTCAAAATTATATATACCCCACCAAATGCCACATTTAATTCTATCTGAGGACATGTTTAATTGAAGATTAAACAAGCATTAAGTGAAATGAATGGGTTACACTCTACAGTTAGACTTTTGAGCAGAAGAGGGTAATGAGTATCTCTCAAACTATTATTGAACTATAATTCTCTTCACTCCCATCATTGGTCATACTGATAAGAAGTTGTGAGAATTGGACAACAATTTGGTAAAATGTATTTCCTAACTCTGGCTTTGAGGTCACATTCTAGATGAGTGTGTGTGTGTGTGTGTGTTTAAAGAGATAAGCTCAGTGAACTCAATGAGATTTCTAGGAAAACATGCTTGGATTATATGGATATCTTCACTGATGCCAATGGGCCCTTGAGAGCTCCAACTTTTTATCTCCATTATGGCATGTGATTGCAAATTCCCTCAGCTGTCAAAAAGCTTCAAGACCAATCAGTCAAGATATTTCAGTATATTTGGGCTCAACACTGTAGCCCAGAGTTCAAATCAATATTTTGTACAGTGAGAATACAAACCCATTAACAATTCATCAAATGATGAAATTAGTTTAATTGAAAAAAAATCCCTGCTCTTTAGCTAATTATAGAGATATAATGCCATGATAGCATAGTATGTTATACGCTGATGGGATTTATTAAGGGGTGAAATCCAGCAGGTTTTGACAGATTCTGGAGAACTGATAGCAGAAATTTTGAGTAGTTTGGAGAACTGGAAAATACCACCTCTGGCTGGTCCCAGAGTGGGGTGGGAATGGGGATTTTGCAGTATCGTTTCCCTGGAGCGGTGTGGGAATGGAGATTTTGCAGTATTAATTTAATTTAATTAATCATATTTCTATGCCACCCAACTCCCATGGGACTCTGAGCGGCTTACAACGGAAATAATACAAACAGTGAACATAATTAAAAAAAAAACCATTCTAAAAGCATTTTAAAAACATTAAAAACACATGTACACCATCCATGGCCGGATCTCGCAAGATTGAACAGTATCCTTCCCCTGCCATGCCCACCAAGCCACGCCCACCAAACCACACCCACAGAACCAGTAGTAAAAAAAAATTGGATTTCACCACTGGATTTATTACTATTGTTTCATGCTGGATTCCCCCCCCCCCCCCACTAAGACCTTAACCATAACTAAACTGGAAGGAAGTGAATAAATGATAGTGTTATCCTTTTCCTGGCTGACTAAAAAAAAAACGTGAATAAGCATGGAAAAAAAGTGCAGAGGGTTGTACACCGATAACATAGAAATAATACAAGGTAAACAAACCACTTCCAACTATACTTCTTTATTTTGCACATTTTTTTAAAAAAAACAAAACTAATAAATCATTAGCCAATTTCTGGCAATGACTGGCTCTTTTGCAATCCAGGGTGGTAAACAAATCTCAAAGGTTTGGAGTTGCAAAGTCACTCATTAATTGAAGCAAAAAAAAAAAGGGCAGATTACTATTGGTTATCAACCTCCCTAACATTTGACCCTAAAGGTCACAAGCTAGCTAATGCATTCTTTTAATTAGACATTTTTAAAGGAGGTGTCTGTAACAAGTACAAAAGAGAGCATTAAAAATGACTAAAAGAATATAGATAAATAAAACAGGATTTTGCTTAAAGGTCATGTAGGTTATAGCTTTCTAATATAGCTATTTCGAATGTTTCCTGGCTCCCAAACAAATATTTTAATGAGTGGAAGAAAGCTATACCAAATGAGAAAACTGAACTTAAAATGGAAAACTAAGTATTTGGCTTTAAGACTTCATGCTTCAAGACTTCCTTCTACTACCAGTATCAGCATGACCAACATCCAGGATGTAGCAGTGTATAGTCCCACACTTCCAAGATGGCTCGTTAAATACAGTCACTCATGCCCTCGTCATTTCCCACCTGGATTACTTTAATGCTCTCTACATGGGGATCCCCTTGAGGAGCACCCGGAGGCTCCAGCTGGTCCAGAATGCGGCCGCGCGGGTGGTTATGGGAGTGACATGGCACTCCCATGTGACCCCCCTCCTGCGCGAGCTGCACTGGCTCCCGGTGGTCTTCCAGGTGCGCTTCAAGGTTTTGGTTACCACCTTTAGAGCACTCCATGGTTTAGGACCAGGGTATCTTCAAGACTGCCTTGTGCCACCAGTAGCCTCTCACAGACCAGTACGCTCCCATAGAGAGGGGCTTCTCAGGATGCTGTCGGCCAAACAGTATCGACTGGCGGCCCCCAGAGGGAGAGCCTTCTCTGTGGGGGCACCCACCATCTGGAATGAGCTCCCCCCGGAGATACGGAACATCCCAGATCTGCGCGCTTTCCGCCGTGCCCTTAAAACATTCTTTTTCCAGCAGACTGGCCTGGCCTAACCTCTTTTAAATTGTTTTAAATTTTAAATTTTAAATTGGGTTTTATAATTGTGGTTTTAAATTGTTTTTTGGGCCATAGTATTTAATATATTTTTAAATGTTTTTAATGTTTGTATTACATGTATTTTATCTTGGCTGTTCACCGCCCTGAGTCCTTCGGGAGCGGTATATAAATTTAATAAATAATAATAATAATAAATAATGGCAGGACAGGTGGCTCAGTAGGCATGCATTTCTTTGGAACAGCCATCTGACAGAAAACAGTTTACCTTCCTCCTTGCTGTTGTAGGAAGTTAGCACCCACCCATCTCCTAGAAAAATGAAATATTCTGGGAAATATTAAAAGGCAGAATATTTCCCCTAAAAGAGAAATAGAAATCTTCAGACAGAAACTCAGCCCCAGATCCCTGCCCCCAGCAGATACTCTGGTTATTTGCAAGACAAAAGGCCTGAGCCAGTCCATTCTACATAACAAAAATCTACCTCCTTCAGGCAGAGCCATTTAATTGCCCTTCATTGCATCACCCAGCAAGATTCAACCAAACTCAACACAGAGACAACCTAAAAGGCTAGCTATGACCTCTGACAGCAACCAATCAGGATACTCTTCCTGTCCCTAAAGGAAATTCAAAGCCAGAGAGGGTATAAAACCCAGGGACTCTCAGCATCTCTTCCCTTTTTGCCCAGGATCTCAAGCCCTGTGATCCTGTTCATTGATAAACCTTCTTTCCAAGCAACTTCCATGAATCCAGTGTCTTTTCCCCACTTGGAACTGAACCCAGGTGGACATTTCTTCCAACACTGTCTTTTAGGAGAATGTAGAAGACCAAACTATTTGGGGGTGAATTTCTCTTAATGTGATTCATGGTACCATATCCCAAAGGTGCTTTTTCAAAAGGCAACTAGACTTTCTTTGTTTTTCCTTGAAGGAGTTTTGCTTCTCATCCAGGGATCTTTTTCCGTTCTGACTGAAGTTACTTGGATGAGAAGTGAAACTTCTTCAAGGAAAAACAAAGAAAGTCCAATTGCCTTTTGAAAAAAAACCACCTTTGGGGCAACCATGACCTGGATGACTGAGACTCTCCATAGATTATACAGGGTGTCATATTTTAATGCTATTTTTGATTGCCCTTGTTTTAGACCTTTATCCAACTGTCAATGTTTTAACTTGTCATATTCTAGGTAAGGTGCCAGGAATCATTTGATTGCAATAGGGTAGAAGTTAGTTTAATGAATAAATAATCCATCACTCTTGGGGAAAAGAACACATCACTCAAGATCCAGACATTTCTAACTTGGATATAGATAGATGAGAGAGAAGAAAATTAGAGAGACAATTTTTGGCAGAGAAAATTCAATAGGTTAGTATTTGTTTGTTTGTTTGCTTGCTTGCTTGTTTGTTTATAACATTTATAAGACTATTCTTTATTGGCCAAGTGTGATTGGATTTACAAGGAATTTGACTCAAGCACATAAGCTCTCAGTATACATACAAACAACAAAGTGGTAAGTCATAGATCATAAATCATAAGATTCAAACAACAAGTGATAAATCATAAGATACCAATAGGAGAAGGTAGTAGGAAAGATGAGAAGGATAATAGTAATACAGCCCTACTACATGGGTAAATATCCTTAGGCACAGTGCTGTAGGAATTAGGTGTTTAGCAGAGTGATGGCATGTGGTGGGGACTGTCTTTGTGTCTAGTTGTTTTGGCATGCAATGCCCTATAACAGGGTCCTGAGGGGAACAGTTGAAACAGTTTATATCCAGGATGTGAGGTCTGTAGATATTTTCTCAGCCCTCTTTCTGGCTTGTGCAGTATACAGGTCCTCAGTGGAAGGCAGGCTGGTTGCAATTGTTTTTTCTGCAGTCCTAACTATCCATTGAGGTCTGTACCTGTCCAACCATCTTATAAAAAACTAAAAATAAAAAAAAACAACGTTCTAGTTTTACCTTGCTTTTATTTATTTCGTCTTTCTTCAGAATAACTTTGCCAACTGTATATTTTTATAACTCTGATTTTGGTCCCTGCTATGGCAGTGTTAACCATATCCTGTTTGATTTTGCATAATATTTCATCTTTTTTTTAATATTGAATTTTTCTAAGCTGTTCTTTAGCTGTAATGAAATTTAAGCTTCCTAATATTCAAGTGGGGGAAAAGCCACTCAATTTATGGGGTGGATCTTCGTTGTAGCAAGAATTCTTCATGAGGATCCGATTCCATTTCACTCTCATCATTTGAGGAAAAACATTTTTTTTTTAATTCTTGTTAAAACAGGTGAATGGAATGTTTACTCTATTTACCTGTGTAAAAAAATAATTTACTGAATAAAGTGCCTATAGACACCTCCCTGAATCAATCTATGCTAATCAGAAACTACTTATAGCTGGTGATCTTGGCCTGATATCTAAAATTAACCAACAATGGACAAAGAGCAGTTCCTAAGGTAGCAAATGCCCCTATTCGAATGCTGTTGCTGAAATGACTCAAGAAAATGTATCAGAGACAGGCTGCAATTCTGCACAAACTTCGGTTCCTGTTGACTTAAGTCAATATATAAAAGGGCAGAAAAACATTATTAGGAACATCTTCAGGAATATAGATGAGCCTATAATTCATCGCCTACTTCAATCTCTTCCCCAAACAGGCATTAAATTCTAATAGCTTCATCATTACTATAACATTTATGATCATATATTATTAGGGAAGCAACTATATTTAGGTTTTTGCTTTGGAAAACACTCATTACATTAAAATATGTGCATCAAGAGTTACTGGACACTCAGGAGAACTGCAACAGTTCATATTTATAGCAGAGTTTAAATATCACATTATGATTTACTTTGCTCATTAGTTTAGGTGGACACGTCTGTCTTTTTGTAATAATGGATGGCACTGCACAGGAACTGATTGATTTCAGTTTCTCGTGGTTTATTAGAATAGAAAACACATGAGCAATATACCTTGGTGATCCACCAATATGTTTTCAGCTATTTAAGCTATATTAAATGAACTTAGCTTTGCATTCTGCTTAAGAACATAAGAAACGTGTTTCCAAATCTCATTAAAGAGCTCAATAAAAGACATTAAAAGTTCATACACAAGTTGGTATTTATTTGCTCAATTTATATAGTGACCTTGGGCAGCTTGTGAAGTTAACACACACACACACAAAATACAAAAAAACCCCAAATCGTATAACAAAAGCCCAATGAAAGGCGCCTAAAACAATGAAAACCATAAAGAGCATAATTTGCAGAAGTGCAATGACTATATTGTCATTTAGACTGTATTGTCAATATAGTCATTTAGGAGGCTTCATACCAGATTCTCCAGGCAAAATGGTGAAACCAAATTTTTAGGCTCTTCCTAAGGCCTGAGCGCCAATATAAGTACCAATCTTTTTATAGTGGATCATATTTTTAATCACTGCTAGTGTTCAAGTATACTAGATTTCACAAAGTTATGGACTGTGGTAGAGTAAATCAAATGAAGACTTCTTCATTTTATACATATATTGCTCCAAAGCAAATTCTACTGAGTAAGCATGTAAAGAATCAATCCCAGAGGTGGTATTCAGCAGGTTCTGACCACTTCTGAAGAATTGGTAGTGGAAATTTTGAGTAGTTCGGAGAATCAGTAAATACCACCTCTGACTGGCCCCACCCCCATCTATTCTCTGCCTCCCAAGTCCCAGCTGATCGGGAGGAAATGGAGATTTTGCAATAACTTTCCCCTGGAGTGGGGTGGAAATGGAGATTTTACAGTATCCTTCCCCTGTCACGCCCACCAAGCCACACCTACAGAACCAGTAGTAAAAAAATTTGAATCCCACCACTGATCAATCCCCACGTTTTTCCTTTATTTGGATTACGGCATTATCATTTGAAGTTAATAAAGGTTGTCAGTCAAGAACATTGTCCTAAAGGACAGCTGGTATCTGTCAATCTTAAAATTAAGTGTTTATAAAAGTTAAAAACTATAAAATGGCCAACATCTTAGGAGCTAATCCAATGTTGCAAGAGTTTAATTTTCCCATTAAATTTTTGCAGGTTATCAGGCAAGGGAACTTTAGTGAAAACAAGGCACTATCCTAAGATATTGGCTTTTTAAATTGTTATTTATTTTTCCCAATTATCAGCTCCCCTAGATAGACCAGACAAGAAAACCAGCTACACAGAAAAGATAAAATTTCCTATATTGAGATTGAATTAGAGCGGCCTCTGATTGTTCTGCTTCTGAATGTTGTCTGATAGCTCTGGACTTAAAAATGTTTCAGTCCCTTTTGTCTATGTATCACCTGTGTATTAGTGTCAATTATTATTTTGAATAGAGATATTAGGCAAGATGACAAAATAAGGGGTATAAGTATCAACAAAGAAGTTTATAAATTGAGGGCATTTGCTGATAATCTGGTTATATTCTTGCAAGACCCAAAAAGTAATATAGAATATTTGATGAGGAAATTAAATGAGTTTGGGGCTTTAGCAGGTTTTAAAATAAACAAAAAGAAAACAATGGTGTTGATTAAGAATATGTCATCTCAGGACAGTGATATATTGACTAAAAAGTCAGGTTTTAGAGTCAAGAAAAAGGTGAAATCCTTAGAGGTTTTGTTGACAAATTCATTATAAAATTGTTTCAAAATAACTATGTCCCTCTTTGGAGGAATGTTAAACAGGACTTACAAAGATGGGACATTTATCATTATTGGATAGAATTTTTGTAATTAAGATGAACATGTTACCAAAGATTCCTTTTTTATTCCAGACACTACTAATACTCACAACTGATAATCCATTTAAAGAATGGAAGAGGGATATTTCCAAGTTTATATGGCAAGGGAAGAAAACCAAGAATTAAATACAAGCTATTGCAAGCTGCTAAGGAAAGAGGGTTTGGGTCAGGGGTGAAATCCAGAAGGTTCTGACAGGTTCTGGAGAACCGGTAGTGAAAATTTTGAGTAGTTCGGAGAACCAGCAAATATCACCTCTGGTGGCCCCAGAGTGGGGTGGGAATGGAGATTTTGCAGTATCCTTCCCCTGGAGTGGGGTGGGAATGGAGATTTTGCAGAATCCTTCCCCTGCCATGCCTACCAAGCCACACCTACCAAGCCATACCATACCCACCAAGCCACACCCACAGAACCGGTAGTAAAAAAAAATTGGATTTCACCACTGGTTTGGGGGTTTACCAGATTTGAAATTGCATTTCAATGCATGCTGCCTGGTCTGGTTAAAAGAGTAGGTGAACTTCTAGAACAAGAGGCTACTTGAATTAGAGGGCCATGAATTAAGATGGGATGGCACTGTTATCTATGGTATGATAAAGTTAAAGTTAATCTTGATTTTAATAATCACTTTGCTAGATGTGCCATACTAAAGAATTTGGAATAAATATAAAATAATCCCCCCCCCCCCCCCCGGAACTTTTTAAAGAAAAGAAATGGTGGCAAAGCCAGACTTGTGGACATACGGTAAAATATTATATTTCAACTCTGGTGATCCTATGCTAAAGTCAAGGGAAGAACTTGAATTAGAAGGTTATGTTTGCCATTGGTTTACGTACCAACAACTGAAAGAAAGATTTAAAATCAATAAAAAGTTTAAAAAAAACAGAACAACATTTTGATTCCCACCATGGACGGATGGCTACCGAAGCTGATGGAGTTGGCAGAAATGGCTAAATTGACCATTTTGATCAAAGAAAAAAATACAAATACTTGTATTTCTACTTGGAAACCGCTTCTGGACTTTGTGCTTGAGGTGGAAAAAAATGAAACTTTGATTTTGGGTTTTACCGATTAGATTGATTTGTTTTTATAGAAATTGCTTGTTTATATTATTATGGAAAAGTAAAATGTTGTGGTTTGATATTAATGCTTTATTTTACTGTAACAGAGGGAGTCAGAAGTCAATCTTTTTTTCTCTCTCCCCCTTCTCCCCTCACTTCTCCTTCCCCCTTTCCCCACCACTGTGTCTTCCTATTTGCCTTTGTATTTTGTATTTTATTCTATAATCTAATAAAATGTTTAAAAACAATAAAAAAAATTATTTAGAGGGATTGAAGGATTGCTAAAATATTAAGTAGTTCTACTGCACGATACTTTCCAATTTGATATAAAATATCAGTTCCAATTGTCAAAAGACATCAATGGATGTAAAGTCACTGCTCAATTGTGCTTCAACTCATGTTAAGAATGTGTTGCTATGAAAACCTGAATCCAGATCTTACAAAATGTCTACAGCATTGTTTCTCAAACTTGACAATGTTAAGACATGTAGACTTCAAGGCTGGCTGTGGAATTCTGAAAGTTGAAGTCCACACTTCTTAAAGTTTGCACAGTTAAGAAATCCTGGTCTGCAGTGAAATATAAGTTACATGGAGAAAGGCATATAAATATAAACATTTTCTTAGGTGCACATCTTTGAACTACAGCATGGAAATGTAAGATTTAGATTCTTATAAAAAAGATGCGACACCTTACAAAATCTAAAACATTCTGGCAAGCTCGCAGCAATAATCAAAACGAATGTATGTGGTTCTGTTTGATTTGAACCATGGAATTACTGTATTCATTCCTCAGACATTTGTGTAGTATTTCAAGAACTGGAATTTTGTTTGACTTTTCTCCTTTCCTTGAACGAAGCATTCAAAAACAAACTCTTAAAACACTAGAGATATCACATGCCTTAAAGCTGCTGCATATCTGTTTATGTTTTTCATGCATTGCACTCTATTATGAGGAAAGTGCCTTGAAAACAAATAGACAAAATCTGCTTTATATACAGTTTGGTGAACTTAAAGGCATCACTTTTAACAGAGGGGAGCAAATATGTCATCGCAATGCTTTATGGAATGTAGGCATGCATTTTGCATTTATGGGGCATCAAATAATAGTCTATATAATGGATTGCATTGTGTACATAGGTATCTTATTAGTAGGTATTTTTAAGTGTTGCTACTTGCAAAATCAGTTTAAATAACATAATAGGACAAAAGAAAGTCGTATTTTATCCAACCTCATGCTGGTGCCCTTAAGGAAGATTGTAGCGACACCCTATGCTTAACCAGCCATTACTAGTTATGTGCTAACCGTATCCTGTTAATAGGATTGATTATTTGAGGTTCTATGTATATCTTCGAAGAGATGCTATATTTTATAGGAACTTCCATATACAGTAAGCACAATTTCAAAATGAAGCTATGAATTGTGCAGTGACAAAAATCATTCAGTGTATGTCACAAAGTGTTCTTTTTTCCCTACTCAATTAAACTCCTACCTGAAATACAAGTTCAACTTTTAAGAAAACCAGTCTGAGCATTGCATAAAATGTTAAGAAATATTATTTGCATTCTAAACAGAAACTATATTCTAAAAAGTTGATTAAAATAACAACAATGGCTTGGTGTTGCATTTTGAAACAGTCAAATTTTATGTATATTCTCTTATATTCTTGAAAACAGACTATTTGAGTTTGTTGTTTAACTAAGTGTCCAAGCTCACGTTACATCAAAATGCAATACAATTAATGTTTCAAAAGACATTTTTTAAAAAATTCAGCCATAGTTTTAATATTTTTTTTAATATCCACTTGGACTGCTCCACCAAAAAAACCTTATTTTTGCTTGTACACACATACTTTTAAATCACTGACTTGTAAAAATCCAATGCAATATGGCGCAATATGAAAGTTTCAGCAAACATTCAGTTCACTTCTGTCCAAAAGAAACATTTTTGTTAAACTTCACGATAAGCAAGAACAATTTAATATCATATGCACATTCCTAAAATAAAATTTCTGAGAAAACACCAGCAGCTTTCCATACATCCTCTATTTTTTTCTCTTTCCTCCTTCCACAATTGCAAAATCAGATGACCTGAAACACTTGTCATTAAGAAGTACAAAGAACAACTGCAGGAGAAGACAAAGCTGTCCCAGATAAAACTTTACAGAACTCATGATGAAATATTCATTCATTCCTATGAAAATATAATAGTACATTAACTCTCAGCATAATTTTGAATACAGCAGAGCATGCTTTCTTCCTTCACAACACACAGACAATTTATTGTGGTAAATTGGAGGGAAAGCAACAATGCTACTTGCTAAATATATATAGCAGCTGTTCCTGTCTGAAAATGGCTCATTTCTACTTTGTTTGTGACATGGACTCATTTAGAAGAAGAGAACAGCTGCAGTTTCACTAGCTGCATTTTAGCACTCAGAACGTACTCCCTACTTCCAGGTGAGGAAAGGGACATCCTTCTACTTTAAAGAGCACTCAAGAGTACTCAAGAGCATATCTGAGCAACACCCTGAAGGTTCCCTCAAGGTCCTTTCAATTCAGGATAGGAAATACCATCACCAACATGACAGGAGGTCTGAAAAAAGTGAGCCCTTGCAAAGGAAACAAGCAGCCAAGACAAGTATTGAGAAAGATGTCAAAAAGTGCTTCCTACCTGTGATAGGTTGCTACTCCCCTTAAGTCTGTACTCCCCTTAGATGCTGCCTCGTCTCCTTAGCAGGAATAACACATGTCTCTTTAGTAAGAAATGGGGAGAGAGACTACTAGTGGCTCTACCTGCTCCTTGGAAAAGGTTACTTCAAATGCTGCTTCTTCCTCCCACTTTATTCCCTCTCCCTGTTGGAAGAGGTGCTTATAAGGAGAGTAACCAAGTGTTTATCCTAGCTCGTGTGTGCAATAACTGCTTGCTCCCTGCAGTATAGCCGTGATGTGCATACTAAAGCAGCTCTCCCGTTTGTCAGTCCCCACCTTCTGTACGTATCTGAAACACAGCTTAGCTTCTTGGAAAACAACACAGCAACACAGACGCAAGGAGGCAGAGACAGCTCTGACACAGAACGGAGTCAGTACTGGAGAGAGATAAATCCAGCCGCAAAAACCAGCATTGTATTTAATCACATGTTCAGCCCCAGATTCACCCCACGTTGCAAAAAAAAAAAAAATGCAGCAAAGCAGCTTCTAATTATATAGGTGAAAAGACAATCAACACCAGTGCTAAACGAGAGTCGGCTCCAGTTGGTGCAGAGTTTATGACACTTGGCACCAGAGCTAATGAGACACCGGTCGCTTGGAAGCATATTTTGCATGTTGTCGTCTTTCAAGACCAGTGTGAGAAGCGTGAAAAAAATTAAAAAGGCAAAACCTTTGACCAAAATTTGACCAACTAATTAGGCTTTTCATAGATGTGATGACTATCAAACTAGTGGGATGGGAGGAGTGACCCAAATTTTCAGGATGTAGGGATTATAAAGACTTGGTTACTAGGAGATCAAAAGCCTCCTGCAATTTACTTTTGAAATTCTGCCCAGTTGCTTCCTTTTTGGTTCTTACCATGAATGGAGTATCGTTGGCGAGACAGCTACAACTGATGAATTTTTCATTCCTCATCTGGGAAGGACCTCCAGAGTTGATCTCTCTTTGCCAACTTTCCCATTGTTTACAGAAAAAAAGGGGTTTCATCCTGAAATGGATTTAGAAATGGCTATTTATGGGGATCTTTCCATGCATCTCCTAGTCCTAGTCTAATATTCTTAGCTAGGGCATCACACATGCTAACAATCTGTGTAATCTTCAAAGCTCCATCTCTTCCCAAATCTATCCCTTTTCTATACTTTTAACTCCTCCTTAGCTACAACAGTAATAGTTAGATGTGTACAGGTAGCCCTTGACTTATAGCCATCCATTTATTGACCATTCAAAGTTGGGGGGGGGGGAAGTGCTTATGATTGTTTTTCACACTTATGACTGTTGCAACATCTCCATGGTCATGTGACCACAATTCAGACATTTGGCAACTGATTCATATTTATGATGGTTGCAGTATCCTGGGGTCACATGATCTTCTTTTGTGACCTTCTGACAAGCAAAGTCACTGGGGAAGCCAGATTCACTTACCAACCGTGTTACTAACAACTGCAGTGATTCGCTTAACAACTGCAGCAAGAAAGGTCATAAAAATGGTAGAATTCAAATAAAAACTGTCTCATTTGACAACAGAAATTTTGGGCTCCGTTTTGGTCATAAATTGAGGGCAACCTGTATCTTACCTCCAGATCCCATGCCAGAGGGAACATCCAAGACTTCAAAATTTGTGATCATTGTGTCTTGTCATGAAATTGCCTGTGTTTTCTCAGAGCTTTGCACTGGGTATATGTCAAAGTCAACGGGGAAGCCAGATTCACTTAACAATTGTATTATTAACTTAACAACTGCAGTGATTCACTTAACAACAGTGGCAAGCAAAGTGGTAACATGGGGCAAAGTTCATTCAGCAACTTTCTTAACAATGGAAATTTCTGGCTCAACTGTGATTGTAAGTCGAGGACTATTTACTAATAAGTACATACAAATCAGTTATCACCACAATATCTATGCTTCAACATGTCAATTTCTGTTTTATCAAACACTATATTTTTCAAACACTATGAATTACAATATAAAGTAGCTTAAACATTCTCAAGTGCATCTGTAAGGTACTGTGTCCACAATTATATATTCAGCTACCTGGGAATATGTTTCTCCGAAGTTAATGGGAGAAATTTCTGTACAGATTATACATACAGTATAGTAATAATAGCAATATTTATTTCAGAGATGAATGAATATCTTACATTTTGCCATCTGAAAGATGATTAATGTATTGTACTGTTAGGTAAGAACTATCAAGATGCATACATTCTCTTACTTGTACACGATTAGTCAGTTTGAACATATAAATGTATCCCAATTCTTGACAGATAATCTCTTACCAATAAAGGATTTATCTTTTCACTGCTATTCTAGTTAATATTAAAAGATGGATTGCTTTCCTATTGTCAAATAAAAGCATAGCTTTTGTACTGTGCACATATAACACATACATACACACACATGCACACTGAGTAACAATACGTTGTAGTGGTTAAGGTGCTGGATTATAGTCAGGAAATCAAAGAAATAAGAGTCTTTACTTAAATTCAGACTCTGGGCATATCATTCATTCATTCTTTCTAGATCCTAGGCTGGAGAATTAAAAAAACATATTTTCTACCAATTCACACTCCATTCCCATGATAGATTACAGTTCATAGTTTATGGGATCCTTGGTGCTCTCTGAGCTTGGTTATTTCCTTGCAGACAGTTCATTACTTGACTAGATAACCGTTTCAGTGCTAGAAGGGAGTGGGTAGCCCCGTTTCCCACTCCTTTCTAGCACTGAAAATATTACTTGTTGGATAATACCAATAGCACTTAGACTTATATACTGCTTCACAGTGCTTTACGGCCCTCTCTAAGCAGTTTACAGAGTCAGCCCCTTGCCCCCAACAATCTGGGTCCTCATTTTACCCACCTCTGAAGGATGGAAAGCTGAGTCAACCTTGAGCCTGGTGAGATTTGAACTGCCAAATTGCAGGCAGCCAGCAGTCAGCAGAAATAGCCTGCAATACTGCATTCTAACCACTGCGCCACCGCAGCTCATAATGATATGATAATGAAACATCTGCAAGAAAACAGCAAAGATCAGTGAGCACTAAGGATCCCACAGTTCTATTTGAGCTACAAATATTCTCTTCCATTGAGTCCATCGTTTTTCATGAAAGGACTTCCATCCTGCCCTGGATTGATTCACATTGATAATAATTCCACCAAGATCTAAAAGAAGGGAATACTCAATCATTTCCTGAAATAAATCTTTTGTTGTTGTTCAAGGTACAAAACTGTATATTTACTTAAGCACAACAACAGCAAAAACCTATTTGGTATTGGAGAGACATAATCCAGGAAACCACTAAACAATACAAAAAAAAATAGACTTTCTGTATTTATTCTGACATCTAGCGGTCATCTGGATGTTTACTAACAGTAGACCATTGAATAATTGGGGTGGGGAGAGGGGGTTCACCTTTCCAGAGACAACTTTCTTTTTCTTAAAAGCAATTTACTTGGATGATTCCACCGAACTAATAATTTGATCGGTAATTGAGTTAGAAAGATATACCATAAACAATGTAAAAACTTCACTTTTCAGAAGAACTAACAAGGGCCTGGAGATATATATTGATGTCTTTTTGAACTAGAAAGAATCCCCTTGGAGAACAGCTTTGAAGGGTCCTTTAGTACATAATTATTCAGACTATTCTTTCTTTTAATTTCCATCTATCCGGAAAGAGACTAACAGTAATGCAGGCCATCTTCTTCCTAAATGCTATTTGAATTTTATGACTTTCTCAGAATTGCTAGGCATATGCCAGGGAAAAGTAGTTTTTTATGGTCCCAGTAATTAAAAGAAATGACACAGAAAATCATTCCTGCTTTATTTATGTTGGACTTCCATAGGCAAGATCCCACCGAGGAGCAGGGGTGTCAAACTAAGTTTAGTAGGGTAGCTAGAATCAAGATGTTATGATGGGATTCACATTCCATATGAGGCTGTGGTAAGGTTAGGAAGAACAAGGGCCATCAATTTGTTGGAACTCATCCATTGTTTTAGCCTATTGATTAAACCAAGTCATTTTATGAAGCAGAATTCAAAAACAAATAGTTTTGTTAGCTCAGATTTAGAATGGATAGGTTAACAAAACATTTTGGTCTGTTTTGTTCAGAGCTGTCTTCAATTTACACTAAAGCTGGTTAGAGGATTAGCTAAGTACACTCAAGATCAAGAAGGAGAAGAAGTAAAGGCACTCAATACAAAAATGGAATAGACTTGTAAGCAAAACTACAACAGAATGCAACTTCAGCACTGTTCTGATGCACAATTTTAGAGACAAGGACCAAAAACTGTTACAGAAAACAAGGCAAAAAATGTCATCTCGGTATTAGTCTAGATCCGTGATGGCAAACCTATGGCACACGTGCCAGAGGTGACATGCAGAGCCCTCTCTGTGGGCACGCGTGCCGTCGCCAGCTAGTCTTCTGATTTCCGACACATGCATGCGCATTGGCCAGCTGGTCTTTGCGTGTGCCGGAGCCCCGGAAACCCAAATACCAGCATGTGCACTGGTGTGTACACGTTCCAGTTTGGGCACGGTGCCAAAAAGGTTCACCGTCACTGGTCTAGTTGTTAGTTTTAGACTACATTCCAACAACTTGAATTCAAGGTGCTTATAATAATAATAACTTTATTGTCATTGTACGTGTATACACAGTATTATTATTATTTTTATTATTATTATTATTAAATTAAATTTCTATACCGCCCTTCTCCTTTCGGACTCAGGGTGGTGAACAGCCAACTAAAAGCACAAATACAAAAGTTAAAAACATTTTAAAATGATATAAATAAATTTGGCCCAATTTTAAGTTAAAAATCAATAATAAAGACTTTAAAGCCAACATGGGGTCAGGCCAGCCCAGCTAACTGAAAAAGATGAGTTTTAAGGGCCCGACGAAAAGTCCGGAGGTGTGGGATCACTCGTATCTCTGGGGGGAGGTCGTTCCAGAGGGTATTACCCATACAACGAAATTAACTTAACACCCAAAGACCAGGTCCAACACACATAACAATCCCCAGACACATTCCCACCCACCACAACTCCCCACCCCTAAACCACCCAAACATCCACATAACAGATCAAGTAATGCTGTCCAACAGCTCACTGATGGTGGCCCTTTAGTTCATTGCTGAGTGCAATTGTAGCTCTGGTATAAAAACTATTCAGAAAACGTGTGGCCCAAGTTTTAATTGTTCTGTGTCTTCTGCCAGAAGGCAACAGCCCAAAAAGATTGTAAGCAGGATGGGAAGAGTCTCTGAAAATGTTATGCAACTTCCTCAAACAGTGAGATTCGAAGATGTCGTCCAGGGCTGGTAGCTGGAGTCTGATGATATTCTGGGCAGTTTTAATGATTCTCTGTAGAGCTTTTTTGTCCGCTACAGAGCTGCTCCCATACCATGCAAGAATGCCGTAAGTCAGGACACTCTCAATGGTGCTATAATAATAGGACAGAAGTAGATGCTGAGATAGATTTATCTTCCTGAGCATTCTCAGGAAGTACAGCCTCTTCTGTGTCTTATTCACAAGCATGTTAACATTCATAGTCCATGAGAGGTTCTTCGAGATATAAATGCCCAGAAATTTAAAACTGCCAACTCTCTCCACCTCCTCACCATTTATGTACATTTATGTACAATGGTAAATGTACATCTCTCTTCCTTCTGAAGTCAATTATAAGTTCTTTAGTTTTTTTGGTGTTAAGTGTAAGATTATTTTCTTTACGCCACAATGTCAGCCCTTGTACTTCCTTTCTGTAAGGAGACTCGTTGTTCTTATTAATAAGCCCCATCACTGTTGTGTCATCTGCAAATTTAATAGTTGTGTTGGTGTTATATAATGGGGTGCAGTCATGTGTGTACAAGGAATAAAGGAAATAAGTTGACATTGTTAATTATTTAATATAGATCTAGCTAGCTTGACACAACCTTGACTTCTCTTTAGAAGGCCAGATCCTGAAGATGAAACTGAAATACTTTGGCCACCTAATGAGAAGGAAGGACTCACTGGAGAAGAGCCTAATGCTGGGAATGATTGAGGGCAAAAGAAGAAGGGGACGACAGAAAACGAGGTGGCTGGATGGAGTCACTGAAGCAGTCAGCATGAGCTTAAATGGTCTCCAGGGGATGGTAGAGGACAGGAAGGCCTGAAGGAAAGGGGTCGTGATGGGTTGGACACAACTTCGCAACTAACAACAACAACGACATCTCTAATTAAGCCATAGTTCATACTTTATTCACTCTTGATTGGTTTTACACAACACACTACTAATAAATGGTGGAGTTTTTTTAAAAAAAAAGATTGTTTTTATTGTTTTAAAATGCTTTTAATATCCGTAATCTGTCCCAAGTCATTTTTGTTTCATGTTAAAATAAAAATAATACCTTTTAGCAACGTTTCCAGGGCAGTTTACAAAAACAAGACAATGCTATTGTCAGGCCTGGAAGCCATCTTTTTCGTTGGGCCTTCAGGCCTGCCACATTTACTACTGTGGGAAACTGGGAGGGGGGTTGTATGGAGCAGGGGGTAATATATAGTCATAATAACATTCCTTTCTCAGAAAGTCAAGGTCATCTTGCTCTGCACTTGGATGGCTGGAACTGGGAGGCATCTCCAGTTGGGGCGGTGTTTGGATTGAACCATGTGATAGGACATGTGGGTGCTGGGCAGGTACTTGAACTTTCTTTTGGGTGGGGAAAACCTGGAAGCTTTCACATTTGGGTTTTTCCAGATGTGCCAATATGACATCTCTAATAAAATGGAACTTTGAGGAAACTTAAGCCTCGGAGTTTTCTTTCGTTGGGGGGTGTTACTTGGAACCCTGACAGCTATTACATTATTATTTTAAGAATCTGTTCATTTTGTAGTTTTATAATTTATATCTTGTTTCTTTCCAATGTTGATTTTTAAAGCATTTACAACAATCTATATGGAACAGTTCTGTTTTGAAAGATGGTATACACCCATGAATAGACTAGAAGAAAAGGGTGCATCCAGAAAGGAGATTGATGACTCATTGGGATTCAAACCATGAGCTTTGAGTAACTTTCTTTTTCTCACTTCACTGGTGAAAACACAACTGGAAAAGGGGTGTTTTGAACCGAAAAATGCTCAGGAAAGAAAGGTTAAATAGCTTCACTCCATCTGCCCAGATTTCTTGGCTTCTTAGCTCCCATGGTCGCAAAGAAGAGGAAAAGAAAATTATTCTGATCCTGGTAATCACTGCCTTTGCCCTGATGCTAGCAAACATAATTAGCTCTTTTAGTCTTTCGGCTCCTGGAAGGATTGCATTTCCATGTGACTTAAGACATCCATTTCTTTATCCACTAAGCTTTTGCCCTCCTTCAATGGAAGAGATCTTCTTAAAGAGCAAGAAGAAAACAGCAGTAATACTGAAGTCATTTGTGATATAACAGCATTATTTTTTAAAAATGGCAATGTGGAAGACTGTCTTTTTGCAAGTTCAGAAAACTCAGTTTACCACCAACAAGTTTATTTTTTTTATATAGGTAGTCCTCATTTAATGATTTATTTGGTTAGGAACTATTTGCAGTTGCAATAATGAAAAAGTAACTGTAGAACCATTCCTTGCATTTATGACCTTTGCAGGTCTGTAAAGGAAATAAAAGTTGAAGTATTCTAACTTCACTGGTATTTTCAGTAGCCAGAAGTCAAATCAAACAAAATAAAGGAACATAGCAAAAGCAATAGTACTTAGACTTATATACTGCTTTACAGTGCTTTATTGAATGGATGGAAAGCTAAGTCAACCTTGAGCTGGTCAGGATCGAACTCCTGGCCTGCAATACTTCATTCTGATCACTGCACCATCAATTACTTGTTAGATAAGTAATTGATAGAAACATGGCAGTTTCATATCGGTTTTAGAAGTTTGAAGCTGCGTTCCTTGTAGAAATGTGCTTCAACTTTATCCCTTGCATGTGCTAAAATGTGCAATGCATCACGTTGGCTATTTTTAGTGCAGTGAGATTATTAACTGTAATTTATTAGATTGTTTCATGTTGCTTTTCACTTTCTTATTTTAAGAGAGATATTGTAAACTGTTCAGAGTCCTCCTGGTAAATAAATATCATAAATACAAAAATACAACATTACATGTCTTCAGTCCTTTTAAAGAATTCCCATTTTAGCAAAGGGAATATTGGTTAAAAGATTGAAAAGAAACATAAATGCATCGTCCCTTTTGCCTATTATTTGATTTGACTTTAAATCTTTAAACTCATAGCTTGAAATGGACAGCCAATAAGAATGGTTTAGTACCATGATGGTGAACCTATGGCATGCGTGCCAGAGGTGACACGCTGCGCCCTCTCTCATGGCAGATGAGCCGTCGCCCCAGTTCAGTTCTGCCACGCATGCACGCACGCCTCCCACCAGCCAGCTGGTCTTTGGGCCTCTGCTGTGCATGTGTGGGAGGCAGGGCATGTATGGTAGGGCATGCACACATGCACGGGGGGGCACATTCATGCACTGGAGTGGGCTGCATGCACAGGGGCCAAGTATGTATTGCATTTTGGCAGTTCGGGCGCACACTTTGGGCACTTGGTTCGGAAAAGGTTAGCCATCACTGGTTTAGTAGAAAGCTTTGCCCAAAAGGTTGAAAAGAAACTTGCATGAGGTCAGCAATACTCTTGGGGAGGGATGTCCAACCTTAGCAACTTTAAGACTTGTGTAGTTCAGTTCCCAGAATTCCCCATTGACTATGGGGAATTGTTGGCTGAACGATTCTGGGAGTTGAAGTCCACAAGTCTTAAAGTTGTCAAGGTTGGATACTCCTGCTCTAGGGTCAAAGAAATAAATATGTCGCTTACAATCATGTGGCATACTTAGCCATTTGTGGTCAAGATCATGCCAAATTTATCCCATTGTATGAAGGATTACTTGTTAGAAAATTACCAACATGAGGTTCTTCGTGTCATTTAAACTCAGAAGAAAAGGTTAACTTGAGGCTAGCTTTTCAATGAAGAAACAAGAGGTGAGAGAAAACTCTCGAAATGGGATTGTCATGAACATGTTTCTACTTTCCACGTTATCCCTTTTTACTATATCTCTAAAACTCCAGGAGATAATTCTTTTCAAATAAGAAGCATCTTGAACATAATGAGATTAATAAAAAAACCCTCTCTGTTTAATAAAACAAGAAATTATTCTTCATGATTGCATAGCTGATTGTTAAAGAAAACAGCCTTTACAATAGTACATTAGATAGCAATTAATTGAAAGCTGAATAATCTCATATTTCTGATACAAAATAGAAATTATCTCTGCTCTGAAAAACAGTTTGTTTAACCAGGTACAGGAAATGTATACATTAACAATGAGCAGAATGCTGAATTCCTTCCCCATTTAAAGCCTGAAGATATTTTCATGAAAAAGAAGCTGCAAATTTCTTACCTGCTAGAATCTTACCCAAACAGTCCCAGTATGCTCAAGATTTGCAACTCTTCTCAATATTAATCACCTTGCTCAGAAAATCTTCTGAATTGAATATTTCAACTGCTAGTATTCTCCGATAAATAATTGAAAGACAGATTTCAGGTCTTGAATAATTACAACATGCATCACAATGGATTGTTCCCATAGGATACTAGGAGACTTCCTACGTGGGTAAAATGATGCTGGAACTTTTCTGATATTTCAGAATAAGGCAGAATGGTTATCTCAAGGCCCAAACTCAGTTAAGAGTCAGTAACTTGGTCACCAAACATTTTGCATACCTCTACTTAGAATCTCAGATGTTTAGAAACTGTTGATCATTGCCATATGGTCAAAGATTGTTGACATTCGGTCCAGAGGCTGGATGAGCCTCGAGAAGGTAACTCCAGTTCAATCCCACATAGACTGACTGGCTGTGGTTGTTGCAGCCTTCTAGATCCAGGGAATTTCTAGTTTTAAAACCATGATCTTCCAAGCCAGCTTCCCTTAATATATGTTCAGTATATAGGTGGCTCAGAGGCTAAGATGCTGAGCTTGTTGATCGGAAGGTTGGCAGTTCAGTGGTTTGAATCCCCAGTGCCATGTAATGGGGTGAGCTCCTGCTACTTGTCCCAGCTTCTGCCAACCTAGCAGTTCGAAAGCACGTAAAAATATGCAAGTAGAAAAATAGGCACGACCTTTGGTGGGATGGTAACAGTGTTCCATGCGCCTTTGGCATTTAGTCATGCCGGCCACATGACCACGGAGACGTCTTCAGACAGTGCTGGCCCTTTGGCTTTGAAACAGAGATGAGCACCACCCCCTAGAGTCAGGAACGACTAGAACATATGTTCGAGGGGAACCTTTAGCTTTACTTTACCTATATAGGTTAAATAAATAAAGGGGGAGTATACAGCTATTTTACACTCCTTTGCCAACCTAGAGCCAGTTTGTTTCACTCTATTCTTTTTGTAATGTGGCTGAGTCATATATAAGTTTCACATGAAGATAATGTGGACTATGACATAGTGCCCAGTTATTTGAAAGATTACCTGTCTCCCATGGTTTCTGCCAGTACGATCCAACAATTAGCCTATTCCAGGTCCCAGGAAATGCCCCTTTCTCTGTAGTAGCCTCTGACCTTCAGAATGTGATCATTCTGGATCCCACCCTGATGGGATTTTGGAAAGCCTTGAAAATCTTGCTTGAGGTAGGGTGGATAAGAATCCTCTACTTTTGAAATTTTATATTTTGATCTGTTTCCTGGATTGTTTCCTTGTAATTATTTTGTAGGGATTTTTTTTTTTTGGTAATCTGTCCTTGTTTTTATATTTCTTTTTGGTTTTTGTGGGTTGCCCAGAATCATTTGGGATTTTGAATGAATGAATGAATGAATGAAAAAAAACAGACCCAAATTCTTCTAAACTAATTCATATCCCTTTCTGGTCAGGAAAGATATTCAAGTGAAACATGGTTTGATAAGAACAGGTGACTGATTTGTCCATGCACACTTTAAACGTGGTTTAGAAGATTGCTTTGGACCTGTCAGATGCCAGGGAAATCAGGAGATGCAGGCAGTTCAAATGGGTATTAATATTTATTAGAAACTTAAGCTCCCTACAAGAATCTGAACTAATAATGGCCCAAGCAAATTAGCAATAGATAAGAGTCACATGAATTCAAAGTGGGCTGGACTTAGATCTCCTATGGGCACCAAGGATCTCATAACTGATGATGCATTTGACCCTTCCCTCAGGCTCAGCCTGGTCATCTCCTGCAAGATCTCTTGCAAACTCAGAACATTTCCATTATTCATTAAAATCCCATTATATTTTGCTCCCTTTTGAGTGAATCAGGAAAGAACGTTCTGTTCCTTGAAGACTCGGATTAACTTAATAAGGGGGTTTCTTAAAGCAGATACCCCTTTCAAGTTCATATTTGCACAAGATCTGAAGTACTTCTTGTGGGTGATTCTTGAAGCATGCCGTCGCCTTAGTTATATTGTAATTTTTCATTGTAATTAGTTGTTTATTTAAGGAAGTGGATTTTCAGTCACTCTTTTCCTTCTTACCTATCATAGGAAGAATATTTTAGTACATGATGAATAGTATTTTCCATCATTCTGTTGGAAAAGCCTCATTAATGGGATGAAGAACTGTACTTCTAAGAATACTCCGATACTGATTGGATGCAATTTGACATGGAGTGGAGATGACTTGTATTTATTCCTGACCTGCTTGGGGCTACCATGCTGGGAGGAATAATTTTCATATGCAGATGCAATCCCCAGATGCAAGCCTCAAACATTTAACTGCAATCTGATGTTTCCGTCCCTGATTATCACTAAATGCCTTATAGGTATTACTAGGTTGTCATAATGCACTGAGCATCAATGATCTCACTTTATTTATTAAGTTCAGTGGGGTAAAACAAGTTTTTCAGTTACATTTTAATTTAGATTCATTCACATAGCCATTTCTCCAAGAGGCTTCTCACAGAGAGTCTTTATATCAGGGAATTAATAATGTGAGCAAAATCAATTTGACTCAAGTGGAAGAAAATAAATTTTAATCAATACCATCCGAATCAACTTTGTGGCTACTTGTTTTCATTTCAGAACAAAATGAAGGGGAGGGGGGGGGGAGATTCTCAAGGGTAAGGAATGAGTAACTTCTGCACTGTGAAGGCATAGTCAGGGCAACAAAAGCTTATGCAAAAACCTCATGCAGTTTTTGAATGCATCATGTACGAGAGGAACATTAAATTACTTGAGACGTGCCCTGCTAAAAAGAGCTTCATTGTGGATGATTCAATGTCCTTAAAAAGCAAGGAGGAAAACTGAAGCTACCCAAAGGAAGTAGATAGCATAGCAAAAAGAAAAACACAGAGAGAGAAATCATTAACTCTGCTAGTTAAATCCAACAGGCATCTTGCAGACAGGGTTCATATATTCTAGAACAGGGGTCTCCAACTTTGGCAACTTTAAGCCTGGAGGACTTCAACTCCCAGAATTCACCAGCCAGCTTTGGGGAATTCTGGGAATTGAAGTCCTCCAGGCTTAAAGTTGCCAAGGTTGGAGATCCCTGTTCTAGGATATAGAGGCTTCCTTCTTTGGGAATTATGTTTGGTATTAATCATGGTTTATAATTGAGCATAAATTATAAATCCAGTCAATGATGATGTGATGATGATGATGATGATGATGATGATGAATCCAGTCAATGATGATGATGATATTATCCATTCAATCGTAAAAAGGTAAAGGTAAAGGTTCCCCTCGCACATATGCTCTACACGTTCCCGACTCTAGGAGGCGGTGCTCATCTCCGTTTCAAAGCCAAAGAGCCAGCACTGTCTGAAGACGTCTCCGTGGTCATGTCGCCGGCATGACTAAATGCCAAAGGCACATGGAACGCTGTTACCTTCCCACCAAAGGTGGTCCCTATTTTTCTACTTGCATTTTTTACGTGCTTTTGAACTGCTAGGTTGGCAGAAGCTGGGACAAGTAATGGGAGCTCACCCTGTTAAGCAGCACTAGGGATTTGAACCACTGAACTGTCTTAACCACTGAGCCACCATGTCCCTTCAATTCAATTGTACCTGATTCCAATGGCAATTCTATGGGTCAGGTGTCTCCACATCTTCCAATCTTGCCCTACTTCTTTGAGTTGTCTATGCTCTGATAGTGTTCACCGTGTTTTTTGGTGGCCTGATTTTTTTTTAAATTTATATTTATATGCCACCCTTCTCCGGAGACTCAGGGTGGCTTACAATGCATTAAGCAATAGCCTTCATACTTTTGTATATTTTATACAAAGTCAGCTTATTGCCCCCACAATCTGGGTCCTCATTTTACCCACCTTAGAAAGGATGGAAGGCTGAGTCAACCTTGAGCCTGGTGAGATTTGAACTCGCAGTAATTGCAGGCAGCTGGATGTTAAATGCTGCCTTAGTAGGAGGCATTAGATTTCCTCTTACTTCTAACTCTTCCCAAGATAATTGCTTTCTCCAGTGAATTCAACCACATGACGTGGTCAGAATAAATGAGAAACTCTATGGAAAGGGTCTCAAACACGTCACATAGGGTGCCCAGTCAATAGTTTATTAAATAAACCATGACTTTATGTGCTTTATAAACCCACCATAGACTCTGGGAAGCATTTTTTTAAGACAGTTAGTTCAAGGTTGGGGTCAGCATAGTTGACTGTTTTAATTAAAGAGAAGAATGTATATTGTTTCCCAGGTACAAAACTACCTGGGTTTTCTACTCGAAACTGAAATTTAGTTATTTGCAATTATATTGTGTAAAAAAGCCATGATTTCTTTTGGACTTCTATAGATAAGATCCTTTACCTTAATGTTGATGTAGCTTCATCTGGACCTAACATTAAGATGGCATCACCGCAAAAGCCATGTTGACTGTTTCTATTGAATAGCTGTTTCCCAAGATTTGAAGTTGTCTACCAATATTAAATGGGTCAGTCATTAGGACTGTGGCAGGGGTGAAATCCAGCAGGTTCTGACAGGTTCTGGAGAACCGGTAGCAGAAATTTTGAGCAGTTTGGAAAACCGGAAGTGGAAATTTTGAGTAGTTCGGAGAACCGGCAAATACCACCTCTGGCTGGCCCCAGAGTGGGGTGGGAATGGAGATTTTGCAGTATCCTTCTCCTGCCACATCCACCAAGCCACGCCCACCAAGCCACACCATGCCCACCAAGCCACGCCCACAGAACTGGTAGTAAAAAAATTAGGATTTCACCACTGGACTGTGGTGACCTAATGACTGACCCATTAGGTAAATAGCCTGTAGGTAAAAAAAATTATCTAGTGACTGAACTCAAGTTTTCTGACTCCTGTTTTCTGTTGAAGTGCTGCATTTGGCACACAGCAGGAAACCTAGGAGATTCTTCTTTAAAATTTTGCTTAAATTCTTCTAAGTCCATCATGCTGTTATATGGTTCTAATTGGGCCGCATATAGCAATCGTACTCAGGCTTTAGTTGCAAACAGCTTAACTGTAGCAGGGATAAACTACGCTTCTCAGGAAAAATAATAAGCTTGAATATTTGAAGCAGTAACAGTAACAGAGTTGGAGGGGACCTTGGAGGTCACCTAGTCCAACCCCCTGCTCACGCAGGAGACCTATACTAGGGATTTGAACTGCTGACCTTTCTAATCGACAAGCTCACCGTCTTAGCCACTGAGCCATTTAGAAGATGCTTTACATACAAAAGTTGACAGATCCACCTGCTGGAAGATGTCTTAAAAGTTTCAAGCAGTAGATTCTTCTTCTTCTTCCTGTGCCATATCCATTATCGGATATTAGCGATCATGTTGGCAATCCTATTTTGGTTAACAGCCGCATGAAAAAGTGCTGCTGAATTTTGTCCAAACCAGTCCCTTAGGTTTTGAAGCCATGACTTTCTTCTGCTTGGACCTTGTTTGCCTTCAATCTTTCCCTGGAGGATTAAGTGAAGAATGCCATATTTTTCTGGGTGTCACATCACATGTCCAAAATATTCTAACTTTTGCTTTTTAATGGCTTTGATGATTTCCCTTGGCTTTCCCAGGTGGCTTATCACCTCCCCATTTGTGATTTTGTCAACCCATCTTATATGTAACAGCTGCCCGTAAATCCACATTTCAAATGCTTCTAGACTCTTCAGGTGGTTTTCTATCCGAGACCAACTCTCCACTCCGTAGAGCAGGATAGAAAAGATCTAACATCTGACAAGCCTGATTTTCAGTCTTAGGCTGATGTTGGGACTGCAGAAGACCTTTTTCATTTTGAAGAATGCTGTTCGAGCTTTCTCTACCCTTGTCTTTACTTCACTGATCATGTCCCAACTTTCATGTAAATTAAAACTTAGTTACGTGATCCTGAGGTAGTGGTATTCCTTCCAAATTTATCAGTGGTAAATTAATGGGTTGTTTGCTGACGACCATGATCTTGGTTTTTGAGGTGTTAAGTTTCAAGTCATATTTTTCAGATATTTCTGAGACTCTGTTGATGACAAGCTGAAGGTTTTTATGCTTACTGGCAAGTAGTAGATAGATTAGAACATTTCTGTCTAAGATTACCAAATGTTGCTATCAGTCAGAATACATAATAATGGAATGGGTGAAAATATAATCTGGGTTTGAATAAGGTAGCTTCCTTTGTTTTCAGTTGGTTGTTTCATGGATGAAGAAAACATTTTTTCCCCCTTGCATAAGCTGTGGCTCTTCCACAGGGGGCATCTATTATTCCTGGAATTTCTAATTGTTAATGCTATGAGGTGCAAAAATGAGAGGGAAGGAAGTTAATCCACAGAAACTAAACTAAAAATCCACTGTCTGTTCTTAGCTGTTAATGACCACTTTGCTAGCATATAATAAAAAATGTTTTTTCTATTGAAAACATTATGGAAATTCTGTTCTTCAGAGTTGGTGTAAAATAAACTGTTTCTAAATGATTCAGAAGTGCTACTGATGACTAATTCATTTGAATTATGATCATGTTTCACAGCAATTACTAAAAGTGACAGAAAACGAAATTATTCCTTTCATTATTCCAACAGAAAGGGCTTTTTTCCCCAAATAAAATTTTGGTTATCATCTCTATTTCCAACAAACATGGAAATAAGCCCCAATCATATTAAGAGCATTTTGGTTTTAGTTTCTATGTTTAGGACTCCTGTCATCTTTCTCTGGTTAGAGACCTGTACAATTGTTTGTAGAATGTGAAAACTTTAATACTTTCAGAAATTTTGCAAATTAAAATAAATGTTGCTTTTTTTCTAAAAGGTTTTAACATAAGAATGGATGTATCAAAATATTACCTTAGAAAGACAGTTAGGAAGAGTCATTGTGGAGTCAGGTAACTTTGTATAAATTTGAAAAATAAAAAATAAATAAATGAACCAAAATTAGGTGAAACAATAATAAATAAAAGAAACCATAAAGACATACCCAAGAAGAAGGAATGCTACACATGATAGCAGTGTTCCAATATCTCAGGAGCTGCCACAAAGAAGAGGGAGTCAAGCTATTCTCCAAAGCACCAGAAGAAAAGACAAGAAACAATGGATGGGAACTGATCAAGGAGAGAAACAACTTAGAATTAAGGAGAAATTTCCTGACAGAACAATTAATCAGGGGAACAACTTGCCTCCAGAAGTTGTGAATGCTCCAACACTGGAAGTTTTTAAGAAGGTGTTGGATGGATAACCATTTATCTGAAGTGGTGTAGGGTTTCCTGCCTAAGCAGGGGGTTGAGCTAGAAGACATCGATGGTCCTTTCCAACTCTGCTATTCTACTGTATTTCTGTTCTATTCTGTCTTTTAGACAAAACTGCCAACATGTGTTATATTTTCAAGAAATGAGCAATTGATTTTTTTTTTTTAGAATCTAAATTACTGAAGCCATTATGAAATTGCCCACTCTTGCAATTGTTTACTTTCTAGAATTGAGCGAATTGTTGAACACAAAGGAGGAAAAGTGAAGGAGAGACAGCCAGTACCAACTTCCCAAAAAGCTGCATGGACAAAGACTTGGCTTGAGCATGAAAAGATACATTTGGTGAACTTTATTGTATGTCTTAAAACATTGTTATCAAAAGGTTTAAACAGCCACACTACGTTTGATCATGTGGGTTTGAAAAATGCACATATACACAATGCAAAACTTTGAGCAAACGCAGACAATTTCATGGCAAGACACATGGATCACAAATTTTGGATGTTCCCTCTGGCATGGGATCTGGAGGTTAGGTATAGGTAGACCTCGATTTATGACCAAAATTGAACACAAAATTTCTGTTGCTAAATGAGGCAGATTTTAATTGAATTTTGCCCCATTGTATTGGTTTTCTTGCCACAGTTGTTAAGTGAATCACTGCAGTTGTTACTAACATGGTTGTTAAGCGAATCAGGCTTCCCCATTGATTTTGCTTGTCAGAAGGTCATAAAAGGGGATCGCATGACGCCGGGACACTGCGACCGTCATAAAAATGAATCAGCTGCCAAGCATCCGAGCTTTGTTTATGTGACCAGAGAGATATTGCAATGGTAGTAAGAGTAAAAAAAAAACAGTCATAAGTCACTTTTTTCAGTGCCATTGTTACTTTGAACGGTCACTAAATGAATGGTTGTAAGTCGAGGACAGGGATGCAGTGGCTCAGTGGCTAAGACGCTGAGCTTGTTGATCGAAAAGTTGTCAGTTGAGTGGTTCGAATCCCTAGTGCTGCGTAAGGGAGTGAGCTCCCATTACTTGTCCCAGCTTCTGCCAACCTAGCAGTTCGAAAGCAGGTAAAAAATGCAAGTAGAAAAATAGGGACCACCTTTTTGGTGGGAAGGTAACAGCCTTTGGCATTTAATCATGCCGGCGACATGACCACGGAGACGTCTTTGGACAGCGCTGGCTCTTCAGCTTTGAAATGGAGATGAGCATTGCCCCCTAGAGTCGGGAACGGCTAGCACATATGTGCAAAGGGAACCTTTACCTTTACCTTAGGACTACCTGTAGTTTATAAGCAACACAGCCGTATGCCTACTTTACATTAAACCAGGGATTTTCAAAGTGAAGGTAAAACAGTGTTTCTCCATCTTGGCAACTTTAAAATGTGTGGACTCTAACTCCCAGAATTCCCCAGGGAGCTATGTTAAAGTTGTCAGTGTTGAGATAGACTGGGTGAGGGCTATGAGAAATATAGAGAATGATAAGGGGTTGGAGGTTGTTTTTTTTGGGGGGGGGTTTGAACAGGTGATAAGATGGGCGTTAAACTGTGTAACAAGCTTTAATTTAGAGCTGTGATTTGTTTCAGAGAAAGTTGGCAAACCTCTGAAGTGGCAAACATTATTCAGGTTTTCTCTAAAACGATACACACTTCAGGAGTTACTCCTCGCAAATAACCTAGTGAATGTTATGTTTTTATCTGAACATATTTTGAAGATTTCTGAGAGGATGTTTTTGTTAAAATAAATCCGACGAAGAAAAAGGTTGCATATTCTACAAGTTTAGGTTACATATATTCAATAAATGAAACTTAAAAAAAATATATGATGCATTAAACTCTTGCTGCTGGCAGTTAAACATTATTGTTCAATGATGTAAATACCTGGATGGGATTTCTATTCAAATATGACATGAGATTCAGGTCAGGTTGCAAAAGTTGAAAGTTTCTATAAAAATGTATCTGCTGGATAAACAAATTGGAGAAATATCCTTTTACAAGGAGTTTTATAAGGATGCATGATATTTGATATGCAAATTATAAAGCATGCTCTTTTAAAAATTATTAAGATTCATGAAAAATGTGATGGGTTTTATAATGGGATGTAAAGCATAAATGTAGATGAGTACTATGTTGTGCTGGATGCATAAATGTATTCTCTTCAGCTGGAATAAAATTCAAATATACATATACATATATATATATATATATATATATATATATATATATATATATATATATTTTCTAAATTCCTAATAGCTATGATGCCCTTTAAATGGCATTATTGAATATTGAACAGAGTCAAATAATTATAGCTGAGCTGCATAAAGGTGTTTTCTGAGCTCACTCACAATAAGAAGCACTTAAAAGGATATCAAGGAATATATTATTAAGTGGTCAATCCCTGCTGGTACTTATCTTCACATAATCCCAGATTTATCAGTATAGCTATGCTTCCTAGAATAAATATTCAGCTTTTTTTTAGCACAAGATGAGTAGATTTTAAGAAGCTGTAGATAGTCCTCATTTAGCGGCCACCACTTGGAAGGGGCAACTCAGTTGTTAAGTGAAACATTGCAATTTTACCTCAGCTGTCCTTTGCTTTAACAGACCTGAAAAGGTCATAAATGTGAGGACTGATTGCAAAATTACTTTTCATACCTGCCATCATTGTGAACAGTTGGTAAATGAGTCAGTCACTAAATGAGGACTACTAATACAGCACAGCATTAAGAGATAGCTCTCCACCTTAAGGATTTGGGGACTTTAGAACTGCAAATAATAACAATAATAATAACTGTTCTCCTTTTCTCACTGCCTCCACAGATAGGCACTGTTTATTTGGGGGCTTAATTCTTTGTTTTTGTGTTTGTTTGTTTGTTTGTTTGTTTGTGTTTGCTTGTTTGTTGCAAAGAAGCTTCCTCCTACCTGCTGGCCCAAGCTAATCCCTCTGACCCCTCATTGACTTTTTGCTCTGAAGATCCATTATTTTCTGAGCTTGGTTGGCCTTGTCCTGTCAACAGCCGTGAGGAGAAATCTGACTTGGAGCTACACCAACGTTGGTTCAAGAAAGGTAAGCTGCTCAAACTCTTGGTCAAGCCAAAGAAATGTGAAGAGAAGATCCAAAACCAAGCTCACGTTATGACAAACAGCTCCAGGGACTTGTTAACGGACACAGGCTTCAAGAGCAAGAGCCATGAAGGACGGGCATCAACCCTCAAATGTGCATTTTCCCTCCATGCTCAAGTGTTCTTTATTAGCTGCAAGATTCCATTCTGTGCAATTTCTCCTATGGCTTCCTGTCAATGCGGGAAAACTTTGGCAATTGCTCATTTCTTTTGGGCACTGCAAGGGGTCCTTCATGAGGTTGTTCTTTAAAAAAAAAAGTCAAGATAGTGGTCAAAGACCCTGCAACACCCACTGGAAGGGGGGGGGAGGTTCCAAAATATCAAAAATCAGAGCCACCATTATGCATTTGAAGATATGTTGTTGTTGTTGTTTTTAACATGCATCACACATGCCAGAGACCAGAAACAGGAGCCAGATTTCAACTACACCATTGAAGGAGATAAGCTGAAGTTTATTTATTTCTTTTATTTGTTAAATGCATTTGCTGCTTCCCTCATCATGGCAGCTCTAGGCAGCTTACTGTAATAAAAAGACAAATGAAAGGAGTGTAAATAGAAATGAAGTAAACAGTAATAGTAACAGTGAAGTAATAGAACAATAAAATAAGCCGTGGCAAAAGAACACAACAAAAATAAATGCATTGATACAATAACCCAAAAAAATGGGAAGAAAGTTTGCTCTCTACATTGAGGAAAAACAGCTGCAGGCAGAACAAATATTTTTAACCGCCCCCTCCCCCCTCAAGGGAGAACTCAGCTCATCCCATCTCCCTAAAGGTAAAAAAAGGTTGAAGCCCCAGAAACCAGAATAGAAATGGATTTATCCCCCACATCAGGGATGAAATCCAGCAGGTTCTGGAGAACCAGCAGCGGAAATTTTGAGTAGTTTGGAGAACCAGCAAATACTACCTCTGGCTGGTCCAGAGTAGAGTGGGAATGGAGATTTTGCAATATCCTTCATCTGGAGTGGGGAATTTGCAGTATCCTTCCCCTAGAGTGGGGAGGGAATGGAGATTTTGCAGTATCCTTCCCCTGGAGTGGGGAGGGAATGGAGATTTAGCAGTATCCTTCC